>VZRQ01004341.1:1453813-1469667 GCA_013397975.1 Machaerirhynchus nigripectus
AAAAAAAAAAAAAAAAAAAAAAAAAAAAAAAAAAAGTAACACTTTTAAGCTAATTTTTAATGCATCACCATATTTTGAAAAGTGACTATTCGGACTCATAAGAGATAAATTATTGTTTTATGAGTTACAAAAAAAAAAGGTCATTTTTTTCTGCACAGATACTTTTCTTACTTTTATGTTGGAATTGTACATTGTATTCACAAGGAATCATTAATAAATATTATATTTTGTAACTGACAATGCATAGAAGAGTAGATTAAAGGGTGCAGAGGTTTAGGGACAGATTCACGGACCTTAAAAATTTTAGTTGCCAGTCATTCTCCTGATCCAAAAATCCTGATTTTATAAATTCAGGATAGTATAAGAATTTACTCAGGGAAGTTTTTCACTCTTTTTATCATGCAGGCCCCAACATTTCTTTAGGATGTAGAGTGTGTCTTTAGTTGGACGTCCCAAATTTTGAAGTACTTGACTGAAGGTTTTGTAAAGACTTCTTTGCCTGTTCTGATATTTTACTTGTTCTCTACCACAGGTGATGGATCAGCTAGAAATAGTATGTAAAAGTGTTGATGGAGGAGCTTCATATGATGAGATGAGGGAAATGTGCAGGAATTAGAATACCTGCAGATTGAAATAGAACAGATTGAAGATTTTCACTGGCATTGGATATTCATTCATTTTTTAGCTGGTGGAAATTTAGGTTAAAAAAAGATAATGGTAGTAGAAATCTTTTTCATCATGTGAAGCACCAATAATACTGCAAATAAAGAGAAATTGCTATCTTAAACTCACATTTTTGGAATCAACATTTTCCAATAAAATGACAGTTGCAAACATTGCTATAATTTCTCTCTTTTTTTGGGCAAAAACTATTTGATATTCAATAGATTTCATTATATAAAATTTCTGTCTTTTAAGTCTATTCTCTCTCATACTTTGAGTTTTACAGTTCTTTTGGATGGAAATGTTTGCTTTGGGGACTTTTTTGTGTGTGTGTGGGTTTTTTTTAATTTTTTGCTTTGTTTGTTCTTGGTTACTGCTGGCACTTCATAATATCTGGTGAATTTCTGCAATGTCTGAGAATGCATGCTGGTAGAAGTAGCTAGTAGTTTTTTAATTAATCCCAAAGTCTTCTTACTCACTATGCAGGCACTGCAGCTCCATCTCTCCAGACATTTTTCTTATTTAACATGTCTTTGACATGAAATTTTGTTAGGAAACATAGTTCCTTCCACCATTATGAATTATACTGCAAATTAACAATCAGCAATGAAAGTATCTCCTTCATTATGCTATGCCATTGGATACTTCACCTTTTAAGTTTTTTATAAAATAAACTGCAAAGATGCAGCTCTGAAATACACTGATTTAGGCTGGGAAAGGGTAGGTAGGGTTTTTTTCTGTCTTAGAATGTAGAAGACTATTTGTTTCTATCTTTTTCTGTTATATGTATATATGTTTACGGACCTCAAAAAGCATAAAAAAAAGCTCAAAAGCAAAAAACATTCAGAAACTTAGAATCAATATTTTATTCTGCTCTGTGTACCTGGTGCTATTTCTGTATCTTACAGTAAATGATTAATCAGTGAAAAGAGTCCCTGGGCAAGGACTCTGAATGCGACTCTCTCCATCTTCCCCAGCTCTCTGGGTGTCTAGCTACCAAATTCAAGGTATGCAGTTTGGTGTCCAATAAATGAATTTCTTAAATCCTCTGTTATTTCTTTCCATGGTTAAGTTGCTTTGATGCCCTTGCCACACAAGCAAAAAACCCCACCCAAAACCACCTCCTTTTGATTAGCTTGAACTCGGAAAAAAAACATTTCTCTTGCTTTTTGCGACGAAGGGAATTTAATGCTCACTGTTTGACAACCTAGCAGTCTCTTGACTAGAGAGAGGATTTGTCAGAGAAATAAAAACACACAGAAGTTATTTGCATAGTCACGCCTTGGGAGCGTGGCCCATGAGGCAGCACTGTTTGGATCAAGCCCCACCAGGTGTGAAACCTCTGCTGCTAAACTCCCTGTTATTCCTATGCAGCAAACATTGCCATTCAGCATCTCGGTCTCCCCACCTGTAAAATAGCATATTGGTATTTATAAAGCAATTTGAGTGCTCTCTGTGAAAAAAATGCAGGTGCACTTAAGCAGCAAATAGTATAAGAATACCTTCCTGTAATTTCATGCTTCATTGGGTTCGGCTTTGTGCCAACATCCAACTAGAATATTCATTTCACAATGAAAGATTAAATCTAATGGTTCTGATTATGAAAATATCTTACTACCATAAACCAGTGTCTTTCTGTATACATGTTTTCTTCCAGGAATGTTTCCATCAGTGTGCTTTGAGAGGTTACTTCTCTGTCATTCTGTCACCCAGTCAACGATCAGCACATCCTAAGACTTCTCCAAGTTATTTTGGATGATTTTTTTCTTCTTAACTTCTCTTTCCCTGTGCCATGAGAAAGGGAGGATTTCCTCAAACCCTCTGTATTTGATTGGTCTGTCAGAGCCTCAGGAAAGCTGAAATCTCTGTGCCCATCCAGTCTGTCAGCATCCCATCATGGGGACCCTGCACTGAGCAGCCCAGAGGTGTAAAACTCTCTCTCTTGGCTCTCAGATGTACAGTCAATAAAATAAAGATCACATGCCCAGTGGGGGGTGGTCGTGCCTTGGGGGTGGGTTACTTTGGGATGCAGGCATGAGTTAGTTATGACAATGACATTATAATGAGCAAAGTTCACCTGAGGAGAGCGATTTTGCCACAGTTGTTCGTTCAGCAGCAGGACATCTTCTCCTCTCTCCCTTGGCTGACAGCTGCTATGTGATTTATCACCTACGTGGGAACATCAGGTTCCCATTCCTGCAGGGATTGCAACAGAACCTGGCCACAGTGTCTTCATTCATGATCACCCTTCCTTTCATCTCCCTTAACATGTACTGTGTGGGGAGTGTCACAGAGCTTTGGTCATTGCATTTAGTGACTGCATGTCACCCTAGAATTCCCTTACTATTATAACTTCTGTTGGAATGTGAATGTAACTTCCCAGTTTTCTCTAATTTTACCCCCTGCCATTTTCCCACACCCTCCTTGTGCCTGTTTGCTTATAGATTTAAACAACACAAACCTTACTCAGTATAATAAAAATAGATTTTATTTGTTGTCGTATAAGTTACTTCAAGACAGGAGTGTTCATAATTTTTTAGCTTTTTTTCCTGGAGAGTAATGAAAGAAGCAATTATTTTATAAAGCCAATCACTGAAGGTAGATGGCAACAGCTCCCTACTGAGCAGTTCTGTTTTTATATTTGCCAGGTGAGTTCCTACAAATTTCAGCGGAAGTACTGGAACGAAGCACTTTTCTGAAGCAATTTTGTAACAGGAAGGCTCAGAGTTACTCACTGTGATTTTTGGTACCTATTTGAACATGCACTGAGCACGTCTACCACATATGTCATTGCTGTGTCTTCTGCTAAGGGTGAAAAAGGAGCAGCCTTCAAGAGAAGCTGCGTGGTGGGGCTAAAGGGCCAACTTCTGAAAATTAATTGTTCTTTTTGCAGTGTTCCTCACAGGAATTAATAAGATCCCGGTATTCTCTGCAGAGAGGATAACTCACCCTTAGGATTTTAAGTAGCTTTAAGTAGCCCACGGAAATTTTTACTGCTGAATATTCAGTAAGTTATTTACAACAAATGGGACACTTTAAAAGTAGGTTTTTTTCCAGAATAAATTCCTTTAGGTGTCACCTGGTGGCTATATACATTAATGTTTTTCTTAAATAGAGATTGGTTTTATAGTGAACAAACTGCATATTACAGTCGCGCTGGGAGTGCAAGGGACAGGTCCCATGTATGATTTAGTTTTGCCAAGCAGAATTTGTTAGAAGAAAAACAAACAAAAAAGCATAAAATATGTGTCAGTTGTGCTGATGCAAAATGTTGGTAGGTTGGACATCAGGAGTGTAATAATATCCATATCCTTGTAGTTCTATTTTATTCTGGTTTATTGCGTAGGCTTTATTGTAATGGTGTGCTGGTGGCACTACAGCATGCTTTCTTTTTATTTCTTCCATGTGATCTGAATATAGTAAAGAAGTGAAAACTGGTCTGCTTATTCCCAGACAAGTACTTTGTATATAATGTGGGAAGGAGTGGAGAAGTCCAAAACTGAGATTTACTTTTTTATATTGAAACTTTCAGAAAATTATGCTAATTTCTTCCCTTATAAATCTTTGCATCCAAATCCCTTCAATTAAGTAGACAGGAAATTATCCTAGCATTATAGTATGTTTAGTCTGAGCCAAAGTCATTGCTACTGGTCCTTGTTCTGTAGGCATCAAAGGGAAAGCAAGACAAAAGAAGACTATGTTGAATCTTTTTTTGCTTTTGTTGAATATAAGACTACGTTGAACACAGTGACTTGGAATAATTTCCACCGTGCCTAAGATGTGCTGTCTGTAATTGGCCCAGATGGCACTGTCTCTATTAAGCAGCTCTTCATAAACTGATAACACAGTGGGCTACGAATTCCAGCTGTGCTGCTTTGATTGTGTTTACTGAAGTGCTAGGGCCTGTTGCTACCCATATATTACACACAAGAAACTGTTCTTTCACTCTATATCTTGGTTCTTCAGTTTTGTTTCTCCCAATGTGTAAGCAAGGTATTTGCCACTGTAAGGGGAATGTTTCATGTGCTCTTTCTCTCTGTAAAGATCTGGTCTGTGCATAAATGTTATCATTTCGTTCTATATTTTTTTGGCAGCTAATAAGCTGACAAAAAGTCTCAGTGGTACCCTGTGGCTTTAATGCAATAATATTCGGTCAGTAATATGGTGACTTTGTCATAACGGCTGCACTCAGTGCTTCCCCTTCTTCATCTATTTCAGAATCCCCTTGCTTCTGGTTTCTCCGAACCTTTGCATTGTGTTGGCTGAGCAAATCTGTTCCCTGAAAGGCAGGTTGCTTATGTGAAAATATGCTGCTCCTAGTTGTGATCTTTCTTTTACAGCAGCACAGTTTTGCTAGGCTGGATGCATTTACATCGCTGCAATGATCCTTTCTCCTTATGTGACTCTGTGTCAGCTTGTGTGAGCATCTTCGTGCTCCTGTAACCACACGGACGCGTGGACTGGGCTGCTGAATTCTGACAGTTCCACGGTATTCAAGCCAGCACAATTTGTGTTGGCAGGAAAGCTCTGAGGGAGTTTAATACACGCTTAAATGCAAATCTTTTCAGAGCTTATAGTGTTGCTCTGTGGTAGCTGTGTTCATCTGCTCTGTCAGTGCTGAAGTGTAAACATTATTTGCTGCCTTGTGCTTTTGTGTGGTGAAGTAATTGCTGCTCTGTCTTGGGTTTTTTTACCCTTTTCACATCCCTTTAACAGCAGAACATGGGGGGACAGACAATCTGACTTGCTGCAATGCACCTTTCCTCTCTCTTAGGCAGTTAATTATTTGTGGGTGGCAGATGCTATGCAAGTACTTTAGGGGATGACATGCATGGTAAGTAGAGCCACTGTGGAATTTTTTAATGAGGAGGTCTTATGAGCTCTAATTCAGTATGAATCACTTGTGCTTTGGATCCTGCACTGTGCTTTTGTGTGCCTGGCACCTACCATGGAGCCCCAGCTGAATTCAAAGCTCTCTGCAGGGCGACTTGGAAATGCACATAAGCCACTGCACTCCGGAAATTAAAATCTTAGCTGACAAGACAGAGGAATGAAGGATGTTTGTTCCAATTTATGTACTGGGGACTGATGTGTAAGGAGAAAAATATATCCAAAAACGACACTCAGGAGCACATGTTTTCTTCAGCACAGGTATAGGCTGGCTCCCAAAGTGGAGCTGGTCAGAAAAGGTCTATTGGAATAAATTGGCTCAACGTGATATAAAAGTTGTGAGTTCACTTTTTTCTGGGTTAAACTGAAAACTTGTATGGCTGGATGTGGCTAGCACAGAAGAGGAGGGAAAAGTAAGGCAGGAAGCTAGCCTGCTGCTAGATAGGGAATTTCACTGCCCTGGGAGACCCAGATAGCCCTGAGTATGATACCATGGGACCTTGATTCCTACATTACCTTTATTTGAATGCTCAGGTGGATGTTTAGGCACAAGAGTTTATTTCTGGAGAGTGAAATATATATTTTGTAAATACAACATGTACCTGTTCCCTTCTGTTTCATCTGCTTTTGCATGTTTTTGGATTTGGAAAAGTACCTTACAAAAAGATTAGAGAATAAAGCTAAAAAATTAATCCGCTTTCCAAAAGAAGCTAAATTTGACAAGCAAAAATTCTGTTTTGCATGCAAAAGTGACATTCTATTCAGTAAAAAGTATTCAGTTTTTAAATTGAAATGGAATAATGTTTTTCTCTGGAGAATTCATATCAAGTGCAGGAACGTATTCTCTCTGATGTAAATCCTTACAGCATAATTTCTGAATTTCTGCTATATTTTCATTTCGACTTAGTTGCAGAGTCTTGAAGATGCGTCAGCCAGTGAACGTTGATAGTAGAATGTGATCTTGTGTATACTGAGCACTCTGGATATATTTCTTGCAAAGTATTTGTTATTAACATTAGCGTGTTCCATCAAGTCTTCACAAATGTTTCAAGTGATAACTTATTCTAGGAGACAAGCTTGTAACTACTGTTACAATCAATGCCTCAGTTTAAGACTTCATTAATTAATTTTTAGCAGTAACTTATGTTAAAGCTTTTTAGATTCATAATGAGGTAAAGAATTAGAAAGTGGTGAGAAGGTACTGACAGTGCCATCTTGGAATACAGTCTGTCTTGATCACTAATTCATGTAAAGCTCATATATGAACTGTGTGTACTCATTTTGTACTCCTGTGATAGGTGTACTCTGTTCCTCTGAGCAGTGTTTCTGTCACTGTTCTTATTAAGTACAAACTTCCTTAGGGATACCTTGAAAAAGGCAATCAGACCTCAGTAGAGTCACGTGACTGTATCTAATACTTCAGTATTTATTGCTCGGTTTGCAAGTGTCTCAAACCAGGTTATAAATGCACTACGATCATGGTTGTTCTTACTCAGGGGAATAAGGTGATCTTGTCTAATGTGAGGAAAGCTCTGTGTACTTTTCACTCATGTCCAAAGTCTAGTGCTCTTTATGGCTGCTGCTGGTGAAAACCAACAGAGTGTTTAGTGAGGATTAGCAAAGGTATAATGACTTCTCTGTGTGTCTATACACTGCTCTGTGAAGTACAAACTCTGAATACTTCACAGCCATCAGGACTTTTTCATACTTTTTGGTATCTTTCTTGCACAGTCTTAGCATAGCAAGCTGTTTGTAGGAGCTGGTCTGAAGTTCACAGTCAGGTTCCTTGGAAAACTTCCTTAAGTATCAAATGTGCCATAGTTCCTGAGCCTGGAGCACATGTAAGGTTCTAGGGTTTTAGTGCCAGCAGCTGGCATGCAAGAAGACATTTTTAGACAGTCGGGTGGTACTGTTCGTGCACACTGTCATTTGCAGTTATGTTACTTCATATTTGCAAAATATTTTTTGATGGAATCTGCACTAATTTCTCATATACTCTTAATGGTTCAGAAAAAAAATCAAGCTCAGGATAGTAAGGCTGTTGTGGTTTTGGTGATGTGGGAACATAAGCAAGAGGAAGCTTTGTTGGAAAAGCAGTATTTGATATGAATGCAGGGAAAGCAGACAAGCCTTTGAGCATACAAATCCTTTTAGATAAGGAAGAGAAAAGTGAAACTTGAAGCAAATTCTGATGGGAACCACTGTTCTGACTTTACAGTTCGGTTTTTCCTGGCCTTTGTTTGGTGAGCAGTCTTTAGGCTTGCTTCCGTTTTTGGCTAAGCAAATGATGTGCCATTTTTTCTCTTGTTTTCATCATAGCATTGGGTAGCATCCGTTCTTTTGTCCATGAGGGTTTTGGTCTTTCAATAATCTGTCTGGACTAAAGGTGAGTGTTAACTGTCTTATTCCAGAACTGCGAGTTTAAAATATCAGTGCTATCATTTCACTAACTCCCCAGTAGTCTAAGGATATAAATCAGGAAAACTGGGGAGACGTCATATAAAATACCTTGAAAAGGCAATTTTAGCATATGAATTCATAACAAAGATACTAAAACTGTGAACAAGACAGAGGTACTGGTTTTATTGCTCATAGAAATTTTTATGCTGTCTTCCTTCTTTTGCACAGATGCTAACAGCTTCCCCTCCTCTCTATTGGCAGAGGTTAACTACCTCTTCCTCTCTTGTGGTCCAATTGATTTATGTAATTAGAATACATTAAGAGCTATAATCATTAACCTGGATTTAAGCTGGATTGTTCTATACTTTGCATGCATTTATGACAGAACACTAATTGCAAAATTCTGTCTGGTTTCGGTTGCTGTATCAGCTGGCCTAACACAAGATAATTACATTTGAATTTTGTCTGTGCTATTTAAAATCTATAGCATAATATGAAGCATTTTCAATATTTTATAATCAGTTTTCTAGGCAACAAAATTTTCTCAAATTGAAGTGGTATGTTATAGAACGTGATAATATATTAATATATAAAGCTTTAATTTCTCCATATTAGATGATCCTTTTCAAGCTATCTTCTGATGTTTTAAGTTTGTTGTTTACAAAATCATAGAATCATTAGGGTTGGAAGGGACCTCTGGAGATCATCTCATTCAATCCCTTGTCAAAGCAGGGTCACCTGGAGTAGGTGACACAGGAGCAACTACATATAATAAGAAAGTTATGCTTATGTTTTCCGTGTTCTTAAGTGTTTGATCTTCTATGTGCCTGGAAAGAATTTAAAAGTTTATGTCTGTTGAAATCAATATTATCCAGTTCTTTCTCATCTATGACTTGTGTAATGCATAATACGCAGGGCGTGCTTAAAATTAAGTGCGAATATTCAGATGAAAACTCCCAGAGTGAACAGAACAAGAAATTCATTCCTATAAATGCATGATTACATTTAGTTCCAGTTCTACTTAATCATTCAGGAAAATCTCCATAACATTTCTTATCCCTACAAATAATGCTCTGTCATGATCAAAGGAAATGAGTAGATTATAAAAGGCAATCTCATGTAAGAAGTTATGTAATGCTGTACAGGTAAACGTGTGGGGCTGTGATTCTACAGTATTGTTAAAGGTTTTGATTAGCTACAGAGTATCTAAGCTTAAGATTTATGTGCAAGAGATTGTGTTGACCTTGCTTTACTGTTTTTATGGCACTATTTATTCGTCCTGCTTCAGTGGTGTGGTCTTGGACTGAAGTTTTCAAGTGCCTGCCATCCACAACTATTCCTTCTCATACCAAAAGGGCAAGGTGGAGTGAGGGAATAGCTTACTGTGAGTTAGCATGGGGACAGGGACTTATGGAACAAGGAGCAGCATATGATAGGAAGCATGAAGTAGTGTTTTAGCAGTCACTTTGCCCAAACCAGTTTCCTTTGCATCTGAAACTGCTCCAAGCTGGCAATAACAAACTTAAAGATAATGACAGCTTTGAAGTACATAAAACCCCTTGTCATTCTCAAAATATTCATTTTTCCTTCTGTTATTTTTTTTGACCCATGTGACTGTGAAAATGTCACTCTAACATAGAGAATAGTCCCTCTCCTCCTCTCAAACCTGATAACTTCTTTTTTCTGTGCTACATGAGTGCACATCCAATGCACTCTCATGTGAAAGAGAGATTTGTCTGAACAACTCTTGGAACTTGTGCTGTTAATCATGAGCATTGTCACAGATGGTGGGAAACCTCTGTTGTGGGTAGGTGCCACTCTGTGTTTGTTGCTGTACAGGCATAGGAGTAAAAAGCCTGATTGACCAGGTAAAAAAAACCTGCCAGCATCACTTGGAATTTGTTTTAACTGAAAAATCTGCAATTTAATCCCTGCTGCCAACCTCCCAAGGCTCCACTACCATCTGTACATATTTGCTTCTTACACAGTCGTTTTATGACAATTAGAGTCAGTGGGTATGCAAAGGTTGGTGATGAGAATATTTCTATTGATGGGAATTGGCTCTAGAGTTCCAATCCAGAACCACCACTTACAGCTCTAGAATCCACTTGAAGGATTTCCAACTGGTTTATGTCTAAATTTTCTATTTTATCACATAGAAACTGGATAGAACAGAAGCCATGCTTTCCCCAGCTTTTAAATCAGAGTTTTTGAAATTCTTGCTTTTGTGTAATTTATTGTCATGGTTTGACATGGCACCCAGGAGAGCCACTCACGAAGGCTTCATGAGTGAGATAAGGACTGGGAGAAACACTTCAAGGGCAAAACAGACTCAACTCCAGTTGTGAAATGAATTTATTACTAACAGAATCAGAGGAGGATAATGAGAAGTAAAATAAGCCCTTAAAACACCTTACCCCTGCCTCCAGGCCCTCCCTCCTTCCCACCGGCAGCGCAGGGAGACAGGGCAGGGGGGTTCGGTCAGTTCATCCCCGAGATTTCCTTCCGCTGCTCCAGGAGAGGAGTCTTCCCCTGTGAGGCCGTGGGGTCCCTCCCACAGGCACACAGTCCTCCCCAAACTGCTGTGGCATGGCTCTCTCTTTCCATGGGGTGCAGTCCTCCAAGGACAAGCTGCTCCAGCCTGGAAGCAGGGTCCTCTCTCTCCGCCGGGTCTCCCACTGGATCACAGCCTCCTCCAGGCATCCACCCGCTCCGGCGTGGGCACCTCCCCCACGGGCTGTGGGTGGATCTCTGCATTCCCCGTGGACCCATGGGCTGCAGGGGGACAACCTGCTTCACCACGGTCTTCACCACGGCCTGCAGAGGCACCTCGNTTTATATATCGTCCCTTAAGACTTCACAGAATCCTTCATAAGATGGGAGTGAGGTAGATAAATAATTTAAAGGGAATCTTTATAGGTTTTAACTACTTTGAGAGAAGCCAAATGTTTTCTTTGAGATTTATAGAAAAATCCTGGGGAAAAGAAAAAGAAAGGGATTTACATGCGGAAAATAATATTACCTTGCAGAACGCTCGGGGATTCTGAAGCATTTTCATTTGATTTGAGACAGTAATGCCCAAATGGCATTTTAATATAAAACATGTTGCAGAAAACATGAAAAGAGCAAGCCTGCTATAGCTGGAGCTTTTAATGTTGCTTGTGGCTTCAGCGTCATCTTCAAACCAACAGAAGTATACTGCAGCAAAACAAAATCCTAGCTCAACAGGGATCAAAAAGAAGACATAAAGGGCTAGACTAAATTATGAATTGAATGAAATAATTAATTTATTCACTCACAGAAGCTGACAATCATAGTGAAGGAGAAATGTGATGAATTTTTCAGTCTTTATCATCACTTAAACATTGGGAAGCTCTGGACACTGGGAACGCATGTATTTTTCACTTCATTGCAGTGGGATAAAAAGGATGTGTCAAAACTAAGGCCACTGCCAGGCACGCATGATGTGTTCTTTCAGGAAAAAAAAAAGAACATAAAAAACCAGAAAAAGCAGAAAGTTAATAATTTTATCTGACTTAAGTGATGACACCTGACAGAGTGCAGAAGGGTGCTAATATTGCACGTAGATGGTGAGACTGAACTGCCTCCTCTGGGCCCTACACACATACAGCATCCCCTCTCCCTCACACCCCTTCTTCTAAAAAATAGTCCTTAACTTCATGTGTTTGCCACAGCTCCTTCTGTTTCCTTGGTTTTGTACATGCAGTTCCAGTTAGCATGGATCCATGTCTTTGAAATCTTTGGAATTCCACAGCTGACTGCTGTTTTGGCAGTTCCAAGCTGCTGGAACCAAGTCCCATTTCTGCTGGAGTTCCTTTCACTCTTGTACTCCCTCACTCTCTGTGCAGTGAAGCCTTAAAGTTTTTAAGTCTGTTACGTGCATGTCAATATTACTTGACTATAAAGGAGCCACAGTGCAAACCAAGTTGCTTTTTATTTCAACTGTGGTTATGGCTATTCTGCTCTTCCAGAAGTGTCTTCAGCTAACCCAAGTAATGGGAATTGATTTTTCTCTTTTGCCATGAGTTTTGTAGCTTGCACTGAAAGTAATGGTACTGATGTACTTATTTTTAAATACATTCCAGGTTCTTCTGAACTCCTTCAGGAGGCCATTTAGGCATCTTCTCACTCTGGACTTGTTATTAGAGGTAATGGAGTGGTTTTTTGCTGATCAGCCTTTAAAATCTCGTCAGGCTGATGTGATTTGTAAACTTGATGCATGCATTTCATCTATATTTTTATTATCTGCCAAGATGTAAACTACATTCCAGTGTACTGGAATGCTGTGTTCTGCCCTGCTAGATAAATCATCATCCTTTCACTCATCATGGTAATATTGCTAATAAGGCTGTGGCAAATTGGTTTGACTTTGGTCAAATCAGGGGGATTTGGACTTTGGGAATTAGTGACTGAGTAACCAGGTTTTCAGTCTCACTTGTTACAGGGTGAAGAGGAAAGAGAAAATGAAATAGTTTTGATTTCCATGTCTTGGAAAGACTTGATAATATTGGCATGAAACTGAGCAAACAGCTCTTAAATAGATGTGAATTTTGAAGAGTGGGATGTTGAAAGAGAAGACTGACTGAAAATGAATGGGGGAAAAAATATTTGATGTTCATTTAGTGGAAGAATAACAGACTTGAACAATTAAAAGGAGAAGAGAAGGGAAGAGACTGAGAAGGATGACAGCAACTGCATCCCAAAGTCATTTCTTTATTTTATTTTATATTTTATTTTATTCTATTATATTTTATTTTAGTAATTTTGTATATCTAACTAAAGTCCACTAAAATAAGCTTTAACCCTGTATCTTTCCTGACAGGGTAAGATGGGATGTCTCAAGATCCCCTGAAACAGAGCTGTGTTACGCTGTACATGAAATGCAGGTACTTTGTTCTGTTAGCCAGAGATTTATTTGGAGTCTCACCACTAACCTGAAGTATTTCACATGTACANAAATAAAATTAATTTAATAGGAAACAAAATAAAAATAAAATTAATTAAAATAAAATTTAGATTGAAATAAAATATTTAGTTGGTCAGTTTGGTTTTGTTTGCCCTCTTTATTTGCGTCTTCCAAAGCAGAATCAAAATAATTCAAGCACTAACCCTTCAACAGAATTCAACAGAAGCTCAGAAGTGACAAAACTCACTGGACTTTCAGAAGTATGAGAAGGCCTTTTAAGTGACTTATCAGTTGGTTTATTTACTGCGACTAAAATGTATTTTCTATTCTGAAGTGTCTGTCTTGAATATTTCTTTCGGAATATCAAATTGATTCTCTTTGTGTACAGCCCCTTTTCTAGAATGAATTAATTCTAATGATTAGAATTAATTCTAATTAATTTTTAGATTAGATAAGAGTTTTGCTAAAACTTTTTAAAATAATATCTTTTTTTTCCCCGCTCTGTGCTTATAAATTACTGAAACGTACTTGAAGGCCTACTGGACAAACCTGCTCTGTTTTATTGGTCTGAAATGTGCAGGAAATGCATTGCATGTCTGAAGGCATGAACAATGTCACCGTTAGTACTGTGTGGTTTGCGGTGATGCTTCCTTGTTCAGTTTATGGCTTAACACCTGATAGTGTGCATCTTTATTTTCAGTATTGTGTTTTATTTCAGATTTTCTGGTTTTGCACATTTGCTTGTGACTTTGCTCATTAATCTGTTCCTTCTACAGTTCCTTGGACTGTTACAGAAACTGAGATTTACATTAGCATCAAGTCTAATGATTACAAATGCAGTTCTAATTTTGCAATGCATAAACATTTAAGAGAACATGAGCATCTGTTGGCACGGAACAGCAGTCGGTGTTCATGTGTTTAAGCAGAGGTGCAGCAGAGGTCAGAAATTAGTTTCAAATTAAATGGTTCTGTGGTACTGGAGGTTAAAAAAGAGGGGGACAGCTCTCCACTTGGATACATGTATGAACTCACATGCGTGGTTCAACTTTCTCTCAGTGACGCAAAACACAAAACCCTTGAGCAAGGCCCTAAATAATCAATAAATGCCTCTTATGAAGCAAATCAGTGTGTTTGTTGTGCTGGGAGAGAAGTACAGGCATTATTATACTGTTCCTCACAGTGATTAGAACAGAAAGAGCATCAGGAGCTGCCACTGTCACACATGAAGAAGTGAAGGAAACCCTTTGCAGAAAACCAGGTTTTTATTTGAATGGGAGAATGAGGAAAAGGCCTTTCCTATGACTATTGAAGTAGCAATTGTAACTGAATTAATGGCCACCAAAAAAAAAAATTGCTGTACGTAAGTTCGCAGCAGGGCAAGGGAATAGATGCCAGTCTTGAGTTAGAGAATAAGACTTGGATGTGCAGCCTTTCAACTCATTCTACCACATTTGATCACTGACCTGAAAAAATGAATAGCATTAGAGTGTGTCTGAAATCTAATTGTGCATGGGTACAGCTAACTAGAACACTTGCTACCAACCTGATGCCAAGAAACTCATGCAGCAAATCTCTGCAGTTCTGGAAGGAAAAGTAACCAGCTCTTTGTCAGGTGTGGAATTTGATGCTAGCCAAAAGCACAAGGTGAATTTAACAGGAAAACTCTTTTCTGAGTATTTTTTAGAGTGGATATGCGGGTGTTACTGTCATTTAAGATCTTGAACCAGGGAAGCAATTGGGTACTTCATAGGTCTTCCTTACTGAGGAAAGCACTTAAGAACAAACTTAGTCTTTAAACTTGATTTCAAATTTTCCTTTCTGGAAAAGGTGGCAAATATTTAAAGACTTCTAAGGCAGTCTTACCCCAGCAAGACCACACACACCTCATGGCTGTAACAGGCTTTGTACCACAGTTTACTACTTCTAGATGTGAAATAGTTGTCAAGAAATAGGGGAAGTGATGAAAGTGAATAGAGGGAGGAAGGGGAATCAGAATAAGTTTGTAGGCCACAGATGCTTTCTGTCATAAAAATAATTCCTGTCCTTTGTGCTAGATTGGGATACACGGTTTGGAAGGGTAAAAACCTGCCTCTTTTCTTTTTCCCCTTTTTTTTCTGTAGAGGGAGTGCTAACAACAAACCCCTTTACCAGTATTTGCCACACAGTGATACCACAGTGTAACCCAGAATGGCAGATCCTGAGTGATTGAGACCAGGATATGAAGCAAGCTGTGAAGAGGTTTACAATGGGAAAAGATTTACAATGGGAAAAGATTTACAATGGGAAATGTCTGGGATGTGAAAGCAAAATTTAATCTCTATGATATAAACAGTGTCACAACTCCTATTATAATTATGTACTGAAGCAGACTGAGATGAAGATTTTACTAACACATCTAAACTGTCCTTTCTTTGCTGATTTAGACCAGCAAGAAAAATTCACAGGTTCATGTCGTTGTGCTAAGCAGCACTAGGTTGAAAGAGAAAATAAGAGAAAACAGAAAAAACCAAAAACCAATGAAGAATATGTTTGTCTTTGCTTTACTTGAATATTTTCTAATTCTGTCCATGGTACTGATAAATAAAATTAATAATATATGGTCTGCTTCTCAACAATTTACTGTTTAGTCACTGTCATATGAGAAACTCTAGTAGGAAAAGCTTCCTTTTTAAAGGCTGAGTTTTCTTGACCATGGCATTGTTTGGGGGCAGAAGTCATTCAACTGATGGGCACCAGCCCTGATATACAGAGGGCCCTGCAGCAGGGAGAGATCCTTCATGGAACCTCTTCTCCTAAAAGGGCTGAATTCTTGCACCTATTACACGTTCCTTTCTTTATCTTTTTAGTTTAGTTTAGTTTAGTTTAGTTTAATTCATCTAATTAAAAAAAAAATCTACTTTTATTCTTATTTTCTTATTTGTTTATTTTATTTTATTTATTCTATTTCATTTTTATCTTATTTTCATTTATTCTT
>VZRQ01004341.1:1475615-1712209 GCA_013397975.1 Machaerirhynchus nigripectus
GGGGGGGGGAGCGGGTAAACTGAAATTTGTTTACAATAAGTGATCCTTCTTATTTTAATACATCAAGCTGTCAGCTTCTTTTGAAATAAGATGAGGTAATTTCAAAGTTAGCAATTAATTTTGGTTTTATTAATTGATGAATTGGCACCTATGCATTGGTATATAACCAAATAACACTTTTATTATTCATTTTCAACCATTCTGTCCAAATTTATTTAAGTTTGCTATTGCAAGCTCTGGAATGCCTGTGTTACCTGTTTGCCTACTTACCTCAAAAGGTCAGCTACTAATTTGCCATATGAGCATACCTGAGCAGTGACAAAGTTGTAGTACAGTCACACTGGATATTGCTGTTGATCTGAAGCACTTGTGCACTTCATCTATCCACTTCTGATGGATTATGTGGCTGAATTGCTTACACAGTCTGTAGTAGAAGTATTAGAGGATCCAATTTTGAGTCCAGGTGTCCAAGGCTGCTTAAAAGGATAGTAAGAGAGAGCTTTTGGTTTTAAGTGTACTGAGATTAATTTTCAGCCAGTCCGTGGTTGGTGGTTCTGCTGAGGCTTGTTGTCACCAGGAGAGGCTTTCCCACTCATGAATGGCATGAGAAATATCTAAACTTTCTCAAAGGATGTTAAAAGACTCTGTACAATAATTGTAAGCTTTGGATCAGAGCCTGAGAGTCTCCAGAACCAAACCATGTCTTTGACCTTTCTTGACAGGACTCTTGGTACTCCCTACCAGGAGCACAGTGGTGGTTTTGAAGTCCTGGGAAACTGCGAAATGTTTCCATCTTTCTGAAGCAGAGAAATCAGTGAGGCAGTGAGGAACATGAGGAAGTTTGTTAGCATCACTTAGGAGCAGGGAATGAAAAAGCAAGGGTAATTTAGTTGTTTCTCTGTCAATAGCTGATTTATAGTGAAAAGCAAGGGGGAGGACTGAAAAGCCTATAGTTCTTTAGTACAACAGGTAGTGTTCATGATATTTTTTCACAAAAGGTAAGGCTTTTTAATACTGTTCAGGTCAGAAGGGGGAGATGAACCTGAAGATATGCCTGAAAAACAGTGGAGGCTGCTCCTGCTCCAGCTACAAACACACAGCTCCTTCCTTCTTTTAAAAGAAGCACCCTTACAGGCACAAGCCTACTCTTTTGTAATACTAGCAGAACCCATTTTCAGGCCATACCTTTGTGTCTATATTCACATAGTGTGTGACACTTCAATCCCTAAGCAATCCACTGCAGTATTTGAAATTAATAAGCATCTAACTCTCTTGTACATCATTGTCCTACCAACAGAAGCAAACCAGTGGGAAACAATGTGCAAAAGCATCACTAATGCATTTTTCTCCCTTAAAAAATAGACAGGCCAGGCCATGCACTGCAGACCTTGCTGGGTCTACCAACAGACTGTAGCACTTAGATGGTGCTGTTGTGCTGGGCAATATATAAAGCTCTAGGACAGAAACACAGGATAATTAGGAGTGGCAGAAGTGGTCTCTTAAGACTATGCTGTTTAATGATCAGCTTCCTATCATCATCATCATCTCGTCTAACGGCTCTCCAGCAGTCTCGCCTAAAGGTCTTTGTACTGGCTTTTGTGGTAATGTGCATGTCAGAATGCCAGCAATGAATTTTTGTAGCTAATTTGAAGTCTGGGTACTTTGCAGGACTTTTAGATATTCAGTTTCAGGACGTGCTTCATAGGGAAAGCTAACTAGTCATTCACTGCTTAAAGAAACACAAAAATCAGTAAATACTATGAGGCCTTTGGAGAATGAAACCTCAGAGAAAATTAAAAGAAACAAAATAAAGTAAACAGGCACTGAACCCTGATTTATCTGCAAAAAAAGATTGTCAGCAAATAGGTAATTGTTTGGAGTCTTAGTTTATTGAAGAACAGGCCACTGTGGATTTTAATTTTTTTTTCATTTTCTTCTTGCCTACAGTTCAGTTTAGCTTTCACTCTGAAATGAATATGCCTTATGTTTTTATTTCAAATATCCTACAAGCCAGTATGAAAAATCGATAATACATTAAAAAAATTGATCAAGAAAAAATGTTTAAATAAACCACCTGTCAACAAAGACAAATGCTAACTCATAACTTAATATGATAAAGGTAAAACTCTGTTTCTATTTTGATAGTACTTTCCATATCAGTTTCTGTCATGCTCTTGATAAAACTCTGGATTTACCACAAGGCTTTTGTGAGTTTAAAAATAATATTAAAAATATGGACAAATATATTTTTTTCTTGTTATCTCTTATGAATTTCAATAAATTGCCAGCACTTTTATCTTCCTATGCACGGTCATCTCCAAAGAACAGTGGATGTAAGTATATGGTGAGAATGACCATGTTTAATGAGCTCTTGATATTACTTCTGAAGGAAAACATTTTGCCACGGTGAGTCACCACAATTCACCCACTATCCCAAGAAGTCTTCAGACTGGATAACAAAACAAACAAAAAAGACATACCATTCATTTAGACATTTAAATAAGCAGTTATATTTTCAGAAGTCCTGAGTATTTCCTGTGGAATTCATCCATCTGCCTAAATAGATGAGTTTTCAAGACCCCAGTGCCTGCAGCCGTATGAAGAATGAAAGCAAATTGCCACTTTTTTCATCAGGATATTTTGAGAACTTTTCTCCTTTGTTTTGTTGACTAGGAAGGAGTTGAGCTCCTTTGGAAATGTGTCCAATGTGACTACTGAGCACTCTGGAAAAACTGTCTCTGTTCAAAGTTCTATTTAATTTATGTGAGTCTGGATCAACGTTTCTTTGTTCTGTTTGTCAAATTTGAGAAATAATTCTGAAACACAGGCGGATGTCTTCTGTGTTGGTGTTTAGCAAGTGAGTTGTAGTAGAAAAAAATTGTGGGGGCCCTTGTTATACACATTATTATTTAAACCATAGTCAGCAAAGCGACACTGTTCTCAAATTTGCATGCAAATCCCTGTTATCAATCACTGCAGAGTTCGCGTGAAACAGTGAGCTCTTGCATTTCCAAATGAAATTGATGGAACGTAGACATGCCGGATGGTTTGTTTTGATGGTGAGGTATGAAAGTCTGCTAACGGTGGCCGCCACCTCAGGAAAAAAGTGCCCTCCAGGAGGATTTGAGGTTTCATTTTCAAGGGTAAATATTCTCCTCTGCAAGAACGAGCATTTTTAACCTGGCAAGGCACCTACACATTCCAGTAAGCGGATTTTCCAAATGATGTCTTCACTAGGTGCCTATTGCGTTAGCACAGTCACCTTGTCATTCACATCCCTGTAATGATCACTTCTGAAACATTTACACCCCGTGTTTGGCTGGCTGGTTGCTGCTTACTCAGTAGGAAGATTATTGATTGCAGGCGCTTATTAAGAAAGTACGGAGCAATAAGCTATGAGAGCTGTTGATAATTCAAAAGGAGAAGCTGGCAATTATATAGGGATCAGGGGGATTATTATATACAGGGCCTAGGAAAATATGACTGATGGATGTGGCACTGCTGTTACGACTGCTTGAAATAAAATGTATCATCATTGATTTCTTTTGTTGGTCTTTTTTATTGCATTTTAAATCTACATATTTTTCATGCAAACAGCCTATTCTACACTAGAGCTAGAATATGCTACTGTAACTTACTGATTTATAAATATATCCCTCTTTTGCAGTATTTTCACCTCCTGGTACAGATTTTTTTCCAATTTTTCACTCCGTAGTCGCTATTTGAATAGGACAGAAATCAAGTGTCTGATTTTGAATTTTGCCACTTCCTCTGTTGCTGCTGTTATTTTGTTTTTAAGGATTTTTCTTCTCATGATGAGAAAATGAAGAGTGAAAAAAACAAACAAACAAACAAACAAACAAACATATTTTGGACATCAAATATATAGTAAATATATTTTTTTTAATTATTAACTCTTTCTTTCACCTGTCATCAGATGGCATATTCAGCCTTATAACATTCTTCCTTGTTTTAATTGCCTTTAGCTAGTTTCCTTAGTTTTGCATTAATGTCCTTCCTGCTCATTTCTTATGCCATTTCCAGGTCTTAAATGACTATATTAAGTAACATCAGAAATTATTAACATTGTTAACACAGTAACATTTCTAGTGCAAAACATGGAAAAGTCCTCCTCTTTTGAGAAAAGTCCACTGCCACAGCTTAGTTTGTACCTTCATGAATACCCACTCTGTTGGAAAGCATCTTAATTCCTAGAGTTTGTAAACCAATGTAGAATCTAGTTCTAGAAAATGGATTTCCTTTCTGCTCTGCAAAACCACAAACAACCTGAAGCCTTTTTTTAAAGCAGAATACCAGATACTCAGGTGTTCTCTCTGTCTGGGAAAATGTCACATACTTTTTATTCAGAATATTTCTTTTTCTGGTACTTTCCACGCTTAAAATTTGCCTAATGAACGAGGCAAATTACCTCCACTGTAACCTTAAATTACGAGGCATTTTTACCTCCAGTGTGGTTCGTGTTAATGGTGGAAAGAAAATTACATGAAAATTTTATGCAGTTACACGACTTATTTTTCTGTATAAAACTAATATTCTGGGAGACTGTGAGCTACATGAAACATTACAGCCACCCCACTCACTGTCTACTATTTTTGCATGCAGGATTTGGTCCTCTTATCACAGCAAAAAATCTATTCAGTCATTATTTGGGTGAAGTTGACTTTTAGCCAAATCCAGAACAAGCCCCACAAGCCAGAGGCCTAATCAATACCACACCAACTGCTCCATTAATCCTCTTTTGCTGCTATTTCCCCTCTCATCTTTCCAGAAGACTGTTGTTACTTCAGAATAGATAACTGGTGGTTTTTCCCCTAAATAAATGCAGGTAAATTGCAGGTAGAAGGTAAAATAAATAAATAATAAAATAATATAAATAATAATAAATAATAAAAATAAGCTCAAATTAAATAAATAAATAAATAGATAAAATAATAAAATAAATAAAAGGTATTAAAGGTAATAAATGCAGCAGCTTTTCAGTGATACTTCCCACATACCCTTGTACTGCAGGTCCCTATCACGATTTGACTGAGCAGAGCTGCTTCCTGATGATTCCAAAGCTGGATGTTCACCTAATGCAAAAAGCCACTGCTGATGTGACAATCAAGTAAGCAAGCCCAGCTGGCTCATACTTAGACCTTTCCACCTCAGATAATGCAGTAAGACAAGCAAACTTGTTCCCACAGGCAAGGAATTTTGCAAAAATCGTTTCCTACATGAAGGGCCTAATAAAAGCAGAGGATTAGATAAATAAAGTTGGGGCTAGAAGACTTCTTGGGCTTAAGGTTTTTAATTCAAGAGATGATTGGTGTGCTGTACACAGAGGCCTGAACTGTTTGACCTGAAAGAAAAGTCCTTGTATAACTGCAAAAGCTGAACAGAAAAGTTCAAAGCCAAAAAGATGTGGTTTTTGTCCTCAAAAAGGAGAGTATGTTCCTGAAACAGTAATGACACACTAAGCACTTCCATTACTATTAGCAACAGTGCTGATTTGCTTCAGTTTTGAACCTCATTTGAGCCTTTTCTAAATTTTTACTGCTTTACTATAAGAAGTTTCTCTTTAGTTTAAAAAAAAAAAAAATCTCAGTTTCTCTCCTTTTCCTTTAATTCCTAAGTACTTTAACCTAGGATGTGGATAACAACTCCAGCAGAAGTAACAGGAGTTTTCGGTTGCTGATGTTGCACACTCTCACAAACCAGGGAAAAATTAGTTTATTTATTGTGTTTAGTATTTTTCTCCAAAAGACTTGTTGGTATTACCGGCCTTAACACTAGGAAGAATTTCTTCAAAGAGGAGGTGACTAGATATTGGAATGGGCTGCCCATGGAGGTGGTAGAGTCAGAGCACTGGAAGTGGGACTTTTTGATGTAGCTGGGTGTATTATTGACTTTAAAACAAACTTGTGGCCAACGGGAAGTATGAAATCCTGACCTGATATGACTTATGTAAAAGTAGTTGAAAACAACAAAGACATTCTAAATTCACTTAAAATATTCCCACACTGCCCCTTGGAGAATCTGTAAAGTAACACAACTTTTGAGAACATCTAATTCTAATTCTATGTTCAAAACAATCTCTTAAAAATAATAATTCTTGTTTTAATGTCCTGCTTACATTAGAAAAATTTTTTTAAAATGTAATTAATTTAATTCATAAAACACTGGCCACTGGGTCAAATGACAGAGTTATGCCAGTATTTATGTTTTGGGGCAGCATCACCAAGCCACAGTTCTGCACAATGGCCCAAAATAAATAAGTAAATAAATATATAGACAAGATTAAACTTGAGATCAAGTGCTAATCTACATTCAGAAGACAGGAAAAAAAGGGTAAATGAGCACTATGATTGCTGCAAACCTTTGATATGTGCTGGTCTTGTGTGGTTATTGTTTATGCTGTGCATTTCTCCCCAGCAAATAAAATAATTACCAAAATGTCTGTAACTGTTTTTGCTTAAATCAGAAGTCAAAGGGCGATCTGATCAGGATAGAGCAGGTCCTTGCTGTAAAGACTTACCAAAATCTGAACATCAGGCAGGAAACTTCATGCTTCTCTCTGGGGCTTGTCAGACTTTGGGGGTTTATAGAGGGATTTGGGGAATTTGCAAGTGTCAAGTGTGCATGATGCAGCACACTTCAACATCAACCATGTAACTCCATGTCTCGTTTTCGATCTGATGCTAATATCAGTCAAGAGAAAAAATTGTTTAATTCCTCAAAAAAACTCCAAGGCAGTATCACCAAAGTAGTCCATGTGCCTTAAGTACTTTTCCTCATGCAGAATAAGACGTAATACTTGCTACAAACACTGCTTATTCAAGGCTGAATGTTTATAATCAGTATTAAAAGCTCTGGTAGCTTTCAACGACAGGTTTTGCCCCTGTCCAGATTTCTATATCCTGGGAAGACTCACAGTGGCACAATAACATAAAAAAAGAAAATTTGTGTAACTTATAAAGACAAGGATTTCTTTATTAATTGTATTAAAATAGGGACACAAGAGGTCTTTTATTAACTGATAACATCGGGTGGAGTTGGCCATCACTGACTATCTGCAGAGGCATCAATTAGTCCGTGTGAAATGGAGATTTCAGAAGTACCACACTGTTAACACACTGCTCTTGCTGTTCACTTTTTTAAGTTGTCCAACTTTTTTTACAACAGGAGGAGTTGGATACAAACTGCTCAGCCAAAGACATGTATCGTGGTTTTGGTGTCAGTTTTAGCATTTGTCCTGCTGCCTTTTCCTCAGTAGTGGAGATCTTCCATGTTGTAGTCAACGGCAACAATGAGATTTGTTTATAGCCAACAGCTCTTGTCAGATGGTCCTCAGAATAGTAATTGCCTTTGTCTTGAACCTCAACAAGCACAGCAGGCCTTTGGAAACAGATCCTCCTTGGTGTCTTACGAACCTAGAAATCATCCTCATGACACCAAACAAGTGGAATTAGAATTTCAGTTTTTTCCTTCCTCCTTAATAATTACTGGAGTAAGTGGATAGAAGTATATATGGAGCAAGGAAATGTTAAATTCACGTCATCTTTAGCTGAGAAGAGTATATTGAAGATAAAAGCAATATAAAGGTTGCAAATTAATTTGAAAGTATTCTAAAAGGGCAAGGAAGGCTAGTTGTCAGATAAATAAATTTAAAATACAATAAATTTTAAAAATAAAATGAAAAATAAAGTTAAATTTTAGAAAATAAATTAAATAAAAATTAAATTTAATTAATTAAAATAGCTTATAATTTATTTTCATTTATTTTATGTTAGCTTTATTTAATTTACTTTTTATTTTCAGTTATTATTTTTATTTTATTTTAATGTATTTAAATTTTTATGTTTATTTTATTTTCTTTTATTTTCATTAACTTTATTTTATTTCATTTTAATTTTTTAAAATTTATCTTTATTTTAGTTTAGTTAACTTGACATTAATTAAATCTACTTTTCTTTTGAGTGGAAAGTAGCAATCAGAGTGCTCTCAAATGCTAGAATGAGACTGTCACTGAGCTGTTCTGAGCAGCTGATCCTCTTTCTCATTGCTCACCTTCATTTCATCTTCTTGGTATTTTTTCCATGTTTCCATGCAGTAGCACTGAGAACAGACATTTTTAAAACATAACAGGAGAAAACTGGATGCTATCAGCATGAAATACCACCGAGATTTCTTTATGCACACCGTACCCTCCCTCTGGTTTGTTCATATTTGGAGCTTGTGAGCAGCAAGACCAAAGTTATCAATCTGTCAGAAGGATAATATATAGCTTGATCATAAAATATAGGGGAGAGCTCAAGGCAGCCAATGCTGTAATAAGGCTCATGATTCTACATTTTGGAAGTTCTTTAATTTCTTCTAGAATAAAGAAGTATTGAGAACTTTTAACCTCTTAAGTAGAATTTCTGCTAAGCATAAATTTACTCTTGTTTCACAAAACAACTCCTACGAATAAAATACATTTGAATTTCAGCATGCTAAATGCATCGAATGTTCCTTCTTCTGCTTTTTCTTCAGTAAATGCGTTTTATAGCCTTAAATTCATCTGAGAAAATTTTTGCATGTTTTCACTATTGTCAAACAGCAAAAACCCAAAATGTACTGCCATAGAAAGTTAGATCTGGGTTTAATGGGTTTAACAGAAGAAACTAACTTTAGGATTACTTGGTATTATGCTAGCCAACAGAAAGCTTTTCTTCAGGGGAGAAGTCTGAGGTTTAACTGTAAAGTATGAGAAAAAGCCTTTATTAATTTTGCCTCAGGAAATCAATGATTTGAGCTTCAATCTTTTTTAGGTGCATCTTTATTCTTTATCTCCCTGTCTGGCCGCAGAAATAAACTCCCCATATAGTTTGTCATATGATTTACAGGTTGTTGGTTTGACACACAAGGACAGTAAGTCAATAGTCTCTCGCTGAAAACCCTACTGAGAGTTAGGGCTGTCTAATATTAGATGTGCAATCAGAGCCAATCTGCTGCTGAGGAGTTGTATCCTCTACTTTGTATAGAAGCACCAAATGGAATAATTTCCCCAGAGTGTGCTGAAGGCTTGTTGCTGAGAGGTGCAAGGAAACTTGAATGGAGTTCTGGAAAGTTCTGGATGACTTCATCAAGAGCATAAGAGCATGACCTTAGTAAATCTTCATTTTTAGTTTCATTACAGAGCCTGTTTGAGTTCCTCTTAAAAAGAAGAGCATTAAAAAAACCCCATTATATTCTTGTATGCTCAGTGTTTGTATGACAATATCTCCTGTAAATTACTTCTTTTAAAAAAACACTGTTCCAGTTGAGAACAGAATTTTAATACTGCCTTCATGATTAAGCTTTTGGTAAGAGAAGATACAGAATCTCTTGCCCTACTTCCACTTAGTTAACTACGTTGTTATGTACAGCAAATTCTTTTCCAAGTAAAACCCTATTGAAAACTGGCTGTGCTGTATCTTTTCTTTCTTGCCAAAGAGGGTAAATATTTTCAAGATATTTCTTATTCCAGTAGAAAATTATCAATAACAAAGACTAACCATGCAAGCTGCTGATGTGAGAGAAGTCTTGTGTATGTCAGATGAAAAATGTACCTTAGAGTGCAGAATATATTGGAAGGCTCTTCAGCTACTTCAGTGATGGACTACCTCTCACAACAACTGAATCAGGATAAACAAGGATTGAAAAGTACTTTGTATTCCCAAATGCATTTAAAAGTTTTGTGGAATTAGTAAGATTCTTGGGGGGTTTTAGTAAAACTGCAGTGGACATAGCTGTGTCCAGGCTGTTCTGCAAACCGTATCACTGGGATCTGCCAAAGGTAAACCTAACCTGCACAGATCAAAAGCAGTGATGGGTCGTGCAGCAGTTTCCTCTGAATTGCAGTCTGTGATTAATCTCTCTTCTTTGATATTAGTGAGCTAGCAAAGAGTTTGATCCCTCATAATCAATGATCCTTTGGCAGCTATTGAAGTGAGTTGTGCTGGCTTTGCTTCCTGAGCCAAGTGGGAATTCGTGCTGTCATTTATTTACTGTTTGCTGAAGGGAACATTTTAATCAATGACCTCATCACATTTTTGATATTTCATTGTCTCAAGATGGTTTCTGTGTTTTTGGATTTAAAATTGCTTGCTTTAACTGCTGTACAATTTAAACAAATATATAAGGTATGAGTAATTTAAATGGTATGAAAGTGAGGACAACAAAATAGACAAGTTTTAACTCTTGAATTTCAAAAAAAGAGCACTTTTATTCAGAATCAAGGTTCGGGTTTGTTTAGATGTAAGGAAAGAGACAATTCTGAGCACTGACGTAGAGTTGGAAGATTGATGAAACTAAACCACTTTATATGTCTCTTGCTTATGGAATCATATTGTATTTTGAGGCACCCAAAACTTTCATGATACCTATGTGAAGATGTACACTACCTGGTTGGTTCCATGTTTGAAGGAAATTGGAGAGGGTTATTTATGTGCTGTGATGGAAGTAGCATCACTGTCTCTGTCTTCTTCTGTCTTTTTTTGGTCAGGGAATTTTCTGGGTCTGATTTAATGGCACGGAGTTGCTGAAGCATTGCCATGGGATTCCAGCAGTAACTGCTGAATGGTATTTTACAGTGTGAATATGCTTCGGAGCCTTCCCCTACAGTTTGTTCTTTGTTCTTTGATTTATAAAGGTGAAATAGTGATTGCACAGATCAAAAGTTGACTTATTTTCAATAAGGATCTAGCTTAGTCCATCAATAGGCTACCACCTTTTAGACTGCAGTCCCAAAAGCCTTTTGAAAAGACTTTTTCCGTTGCCATCTCAAACCCCTACTTGAGAACAGCTAAAAAACGTCATAGTACTTCATTCTCTGTAACAAAAAAATAAATAAATATTTCCATTCTGGAATAGTTTAGATTAAATCTCCAGATATGAAGGCCATTTGTGTTAACTGCCTTTGTTAGAGTTGTCTAGAAAATCCTAAAACTTAATGCGTGACATAACACTTGCTGAAGTATAAGCTGTGACCATAAACCAGTCACAGAATAATTCCTTCCTTTCAAGTCTTATTCTAAGCAATTTTTTCAGCTTGGTAACCTCAAAGTGCTCTTGTCCTCTGCTCCTGGTTTTAAAACTAAACAAAATAATCATCTGGTCATGCAATGTCATCTGTCACTAATGTATTTGGAATAAACTCATGTGACTTCAGAAAAATAGTAATTCTCATTTTTAAATGAAAGTTTTAGGAATGGGTAAGAGTCTGGTCTCCTGAATTAACATAAGGTAAAAATTCAAGATATGAAAATATAGGAAGCCATTTTTTTCTCCTCTTTATTCACTCAGTTATTCTGCTAAATAAGCTTGCACTTTTTACAACAAACTATACTGAGAAGGAAACAATACAATCCGAATTACTTTTAACATATTTTTAGATCATGAACACATCTTCCCAACATTCTTCTTAATTTTTCCTTACTTATGTAATAGATTTTGTTGGTAAAATTATCTGACTTTTTTCAAAAACTGTATTCAACCCAGAAAATAGTGTTTCACAGCATAAGAAATCCTAGTCAAGATTATGATGTCATTGTGTATAGCATGACATAAATAAATATCAGACACAAACCCCTTATACATTTTTTTTTTCTTTTTTGGAAGCCAAGACATTTGCTTTTAAGAACAGAGTTTGGGTACTGCTCCTGGTAGACACCTGCATCCTCAATTTGGACTTTGTGGAAATGCTACCAAACCACGGCCATAATTGGGACATGGGAGAAAAACCCACATTACTGGCAAATTCATAATCTGAAATGGACTGCACAGGGAGTGAGGTATTTTAAAGGAAAACTGAGACCTTCAGTGTGATTTTAATCTGTGTTTTTGCTGCATGGCTCTTGAAATTTCCAACTCAGGAGTGCAGTTTGCAAGAAATAAAATTCAGTTCTCTAAATCTCAGAGGTGCTCTTTGGAAATGACCTAGAGGGTTAGGGCTCCCTTCAAATCTTGTTTTGCAAAGACCTGGCACCGAGGGGGGTACTTTAACAAACACTGCTCAGCAGGGTTGTACAGAATGCTGGTCTTACAGGCATGGTACTGGGGAAACAAGGATTCATGGAGCAGGAATGCTGGGTGCTAGGTGGAGAAATAGGAGACCTAACTTTTCTTTCATTCCTCCCTCTTTTTTCCCAGAAAATGTCTGGATGATCATGGTTTCATTCACTTCCACCTCCATCTGAAATGTTCAGTCTATTAGCTGATTTTGCATTGGCATGCCTTTAAAATTAGTTATTTGAATACTGGCTGCCAAGTGGCCTATGTGATAATGATAAGTTAGAATTTAATTTCTGACTATTGCTAGTGCATTTATTTTTAAAAAAGTTTTTTAAACTCCATGAGACTAACATTAATGAATGCAGTACTTACCTCGACATTCATATGTCTTTCTTTTTCTAAAGAATCCCATTTCAATCAGTTACTTTAAAGGTCATGTTTAATGTCACATCAAAACTCCTACAGAGAGATTTATTTTTGTTCTGATGCTGGTAATGTTAAGCAAATACCCAAGGTTCTGGTCACTTTTCAGTTCTTTCTCTGTTTAAACATTGCACTCAAGCTTACTGTGATATCTCAATAGTGTTTGACAGTTTTAAGTTTTAAGGGATGGTTCCAGTTATCTTATCACTGAAAAACCCAGCATAATGATATAAAGGTACTTCTGACACAGCACAGTGATGTTGCCTCACTTTTGAAACAAGCAGTGCAGAGATTTTTCCCATTTTCCCTGCACAGACTAAGGAACAAGCAGGTGGGTGAAAGCACTTCTATTTACTGCCAATCCAAATATTTAAATAGGTTCTGCTCATTTACCAAAAAAACTCTGTTCCATCATCCTTTTTAGAGGGAACAGCAGCACCAGCACATGTTGTTACTTGTTTCTATTATGTAGAATAAAAGGGGCCTTTTGAGACTCAAGACCCAGTCTGCAGTGTAACAAAAAAACAGGGCTTTTCATTCATCCTTTCCTGTTGGTTTGGGGTTGGTTGGTTTGCTTGCTTGTTTTGTTTACTTTTGTTTTTATTTAACACTAAGTGATGATGAGGAATTCTCAGAATGTTAAGGATGTCATTCTTACCCTGAGATTTTCCAGTTTACTAAGAAATTCTGTTTTGTAATCTTCACCACTGCACTTTAGCATGACATAACTGAAATATTTAGCAAGGTGTCAATTCAAACTCCTTCTACTTAGTTTTCAAATAAATACAGCTAGAAAACTTCCTGTTAGCCATTATTTACAGCAACATCCTTTGCTAAAGTTGCCTGACATTTTTCTTTTTGAGGCCCAGCTTTCACTCACTTAATCCTTAAAAAGGCTTTATCTCTGTGGTCTGAAATTTCCCCTACTGGCTATCTGCCTGAAGCTTAGATGCTTTGATTACTGGGAACATTGTTGAGACGAGATTCATTATATTACTCATGTTAAAAAGCATATAAGCAAGTTTGCAGACTTGTCAGCCTGAAAATGTAGGTTTGAAAAAACAGTTTGCAACATTGTATTTTCATGGAATTATTCCCATGATGTTTCTTCATGTAGTTATCATGCTAAGGCTTGAAGAAAAATTACCTGGACTACTGTATTTTGGCCTTTTTCACCTGTGAAGTAACTCAGTCACGTTAATTTAAAAAAAAATGAGGACTTTCAAAAAATGAGGACTTCTTTCAAAAAAAAAGAGGACTTACAAAAAACCACTTCAGTGCAAAGGTGAAAAAAGCAGTCTGTCCTGAGCTTTTTGTTCAAAAAACAGAGCAGGAAGCCTGCAAGTGAAATACTAACTCTGTAGGCAGCTAATTTGCTGTGATCTGACCCCAGAGTCATTGGATCATTAAACTCAGTTGAATTTTCATCTTCTAAAATTGTTCCTTCTTTTTATGTAAAGTTAATAGGAAAGCAGCAGCTGTCTTTTTCTTTTTTTTTTTTTTTTTTCACTTGGAGAATTGCATATTTAGGACCAGATTGGTCTGTTTTCATGCACCATAACATGTTTCCGTAGTTTGAGGATCAGACCATTGGTGTGTTGCCTCAGGAAAGCATCGAGACCAAGAACAAACCAGGCCCCCAGATAAGATGTGTTCAATAAATCAGTCTCTCCGTGAAGTACTCCATCACCAATGCCCCATACATGTTAAAATCTATTTTTTTGAGTCAGGGTAGTAAAGTGTCTGAAGAAAGCACATGGCAGCCCAGGCCAGCACTTTTTCAATTGAAAAGTAGCAAATATTTGTGATTGTCTCTGTGGCAGGAATTTATGAGGGAAAAATACCAGGGTTATTTTAACAGCAAGCTGATATTATCCTGAGAAAATAAGATATTTCAGGAGGTTGCCTGGTATGTATGAAACAGACCTCATTATACCTGAATTTCTTGTCTTTTATCATTCTCAACAAAAGCACCATTCAGCTGTATCTTGCCTGACAGTTAAGTTACATACAGTGCCCACTTTATTCAAATGAATGGCAGTAACCTTTATTCTGAACAAATAGCTACCCCGCCAGGGGAAGTGCTGCTTTGTCTCTGCAGTCGCTCTGTGTTAACTCCTCGTCGGTTATGGCTGAGCAACAACCATATTTTCCCCTTTCTCCATTCTGCCAACTGCAGTTCCAGCCTCTGTAAGCGATCACTGTATGGCTCGTTAAGTTTTTGTACACATAAACCGGCGTTATGAGAGCTGTTATTAAGATCTACGAGTAATGGGATCTGGCCAAATTTTTGCACTGTTTTACTCAAAGTGCGTTTTCCCATGATAACCTTATGTGAAATAACGTTATACTGGATGGTAATTCCACATGTAAAAATCCAAATTCTCTTTCTGAATTCTCACAATTATGCTGAATTTTTGCAGGAAGCATTGGGAAATTGAGAAGGGCAGGATTTTCCGGAGAGTTTGATGTTGATTTATGACTGCCATCTCCAAACTGCGTTTATTATGTGTATACCGTATCATGTAGAAATAGAGTGGGATGAAAATGGTTGGGGTTCTTTTTTTGGCACGTTTTATCATTTTCAGGTAGACTATAGCTAACATTAAGCAATTTTATATGTAGAAATATATATGGCAATAGGAAATATGTAACTTGGTGATCCAGGAGTCATAACAAATATGTACATTTAAATATTTCCCCAATGTGCTTAGGTTGAAACATACAAATAGACCCTTATGATGGGTGAATTTCTACGTAAATATTTATAGGATAAAACCATAAGACTGCTCTGTTGAAAAATATTATTTCCCTGCAGCACAAACAAGTAAGGCAGGAGAAAGGTTTATTTCTGCATCTGTCAGATCTGCTCACCAGCCCAGTTGGGAGGGTGCTTGAATTCACCCCTAATTCAGCTTTTTACCTGTGTGTCAGGCCAGGTTCCTTTCTAGGGCATGCAGACACTCGACAGTCTTACTCATTTCTCTCAGATGACCATTGACAGGACCTGAGGAACAGCATGAAGCTCTGTGGGGGGAGTTTAGGTTGGATACTGGAAAAACCTCCTTTACTCAGAGTGTGGATGGGCACTGGAAGAGGCTCTCCAGGGCAGTGGTCACACCACCAAGACTTCCAGAGTTCAAGAATCCTTTGGACAATGGACACTTCTTTAAGAGCAAGAGCCAGAATCTTGTATAAGTTCTTTCATTTTGGTTAGTCAAAGTCCATATCATTTCGGGGGGTCTGATGAAAACTTTAATGGATGGGAATCAAGACCTTGTCTTCATGTATTCAGTAAAGTATAAGCTAACATTTTTCTTGCTTTTTAAGTTATTGTGTATGAAATGCTAATTCCTTCTGTCATGGATTAGCTTTTCAGGGTTTTATGCTACTAAAAATGCATCATCTTAATAGTTACTTTAAGTCTTTTGTTCAGAGTATGGGAAATGCGCAGAGAGAGCTCACTCTCAATTTGGCAGATGGAGTTCATGATGCTAATTAACAGAAGATATTTTATTGAAATAGAGACTCATTTAAGATGAAGCTTTGCACAAAAGGAATAGCCTGAATTTCCATGGTCTACGACCATGGACCTTCTAATTATGTTTAATTTTTGCTTTAAACTTGATTAACTTGTAAGTAGCCAAAGTACTGCTTTTATAACTAGAGCATGATGACAAGCGTTCCTGAAGCAACAAAAAAAAATGAAGAAAAGGCTGTTAATGTCATACAGAACTGTGACCTGTTCATTGTGCTTGAAACCCTAATTTCTGGTAATGCATTTTCCTTAGTATATTTGATTCCTTCTGAAAGTGGGGAGTCTTTTTTGCCTCTGTAGCCACCTAAGAGAGCTCTAATAATACAACTAAGAGATGTTCCTATTGCTCCAGTAAATGCATTAATACATTTTTTGTGATGCCCTTTTAGTAGACATAAACGGAATAATTTTTACACATGTTAATGTCTCCCAAATCTGAATCAGGATACTGATCTGTTCCTGAGATTCCTGAGCAGGGCTGGCTGGGGAGCAAGGCAGTTCGAAATGTATCCATCACTTTTGTCCTGAGATTTGCAGCACAATGCAACTGCAGCACTGTCTGTAAGCAAGAGTCTGTTGCTGTGTCAAAGGGGGAAACCTGCAGGCAGTTGCTATATAGGATGGCAAGGCCTATAGGGATTTTGGCACCTGCTAGAACAACCTCATGGCTGTGACAGTTTCTCCCCCAGAAGCACGTAAGCACACGTGGCACCCTCTGCCAAAGAGTATCCTCTGACTCTGGGGAAGGCAGCTTTTTTGGCATTTTCAGTAACAAGGATATATATTTGGCATACATACAGTTTGGATGCTGGGACTTATTTCCCATCAGAAACCTCAGCATGGAAGACTTGTTAATTGTGCACCTCCTCCAAACCACAAAGCCCTTGTGCAGCAAAGAACAGGTCAGATGCAAAGCAGTGATTAATTGATTTTGTGGATTGAGGGCCAAATGAACTATCTGGCTATACAGTGCTTTCTTTGTCACATTCAGTTAGGTAGTCTGATAAAAAAATAATCTAAATCTTTTGCTGTTTGTTTTGGTTGGTTTTGCCCTTTCTTTTGTCCCCTTTATTACTCCAAGACTTGAATAAACAAGGTATCTTCAGCCAAAGATGTGGCAGGAGACAGTTGTTTGCAAAGGGAGATGATGAAACTTACACTTTTGAGTATTCAGGTCTAAGGAATAGCCTAACTTCCTAATAAACAGTTTCACTTTTGCATGCCTCATCAGTATCATAAATACAGAGCACTTCTCTGCATTTTAACTTGCATCTGGGACTGAATTACTGTAACAACCCACCATAAGGTGCAAGTAATGAGTAAATGTAATTCAGCTCTCTTCTTAAGATATATAGTTTTGCAAGTTTCTGCCGTAAATTTTTAAAGAATTTTTCCTCTCTTCTGAATTAGACATCTGCCAAATTATCATGAACCCATTTGGATAGTCTGCAAGCAGAGCTGTTTTCTGGACAGTGCAGAGAAATTTCTATTAATTGAAAGCACTTCTGTCTGCAGAAATTTTTGTGTGTTTGTTTACTTTAATGACATGGGTGGGAGGAGATAAGAGCACCAGCTGTCATTAGAATTCTGCAGATACCAAAATGGTCTCTGTTAGAAGACTGGCATGGAAAAGTACGTCCATAACCATCACAACAAAAATATGCTGCTCTTACCAAGGCACTTCTCAACTGCAAAAGACAACATAGCATCAAACACTTGTGTGTGTTTCCAAATCCGAGACATGAGTAGATACTGGGAGAAGGACTCATTGAGAGCAGCTCTGCAGATAAGGACAGATAAGGACAGATAAGGACAGGGGGATTCTCATGAATGAAAATTTGGGTATGAGCTGGCAATGTGCACTTGTAGCCCAGAAAGCCAGTTGTATCCTGCAGAGTGTAGTTGCCAGTTGTATCCTGGGCTGCATCAAAAGAAAAGGCCAGCAGGTAAAGGGAGAAGATTCTTCCCCACTACTTCACTCTCATGAGACCCCCACCTGGAGTACTGCATCCAGGTCTGGAGCCCTGAACACAAGAAAAATGTGGACCTGTTGGAACAGGCCAGAGTTCAACCCAACATCACTCCACACATGAAAGTTATTCAGGCCCCTTGAAACAAATCATTCTGTTCCACACGGCAACAGACAACAGTCCTGCAATCCTGGAAACGTAAATCTCATGTCCCCATCCAAAGAAATGATATTAAAATTAATATTCCTTGAATGTTGAAGGACTAGACCCTAAAACTACTTGTCATCAGAATATTTTTAAGAGTATGTCCCAAAGTTACTTTATTATAGCAAAGAAATATTGAAATACATCATATTTCAAGGTGGTTTATGGAAGTTGTTTGTTCCTCAGAAAAGCCGAGCTTTGTTTTTATTTTCCTAATTAACCACAGTAATGCCCACAAATAGGCCTTTATAAAGCTTTATTTGACATCACTTTCAGTAAGACTTGTCAAATAACCTCAAAAGTCTATAGAGCAGATGTCTGTCTCTGAGACAGTTTTCAAGTCATGCTTAATATTCCCTGAAACAAGCATTTTTAAAAAGCAGTCCAGCTGGCCTATTTTGGATTTCTTTCCGGGAATGGAGGAATTGAGAAATATTTCTCCCTATTGACTAAAAAGATAATGCCGGGTGTGTGTATTGTACAGGTCTGCACTAGGTCAGATAAATACTGCGTTTGAAGGACCTCATGAAACTCTTAAGCTTGCACTTTAGCCTTCAGCAAAGCCAAGGGTTCTCAAGTTTTTCCTGTAGATATCTTTAATTGTTAATGGAAAGGTGAATTATTCAATGCATTCCCAACATTAGTGATGTTGTTCAGGAGCAGTGTCTCTCAGTTGATGGTGCACTAGATGAGGTTTTTTGTTCCCAGATCTCTCCTTGGCTCCCTGGGGACCTCTGTCTTCCAATGTTTATATTTTGTAAAGAAAGAGCTAAAAAATCATACCCGCCTCCATTGGAACTAACTGGACTGTACAAATTGTTACTGGATTTTTTGTTATTTTTTTGAATCAGAGCTCTACAGTATTTTTATGTTTAATTTTTGAATTAATAAAGGATTTATTTGGGATATTTGTGCTTGTCAGCATAGCAGAGCAGTAAATATGTTGATTGTCTTTTTTCCACTCTCCTGGTGTAGTGTTTGTGTTTTGCACTATCTTCATCATTCTTCCTTGGGGTCCTCCAGACATGAGGATGAGCAGAGATCAGCAGGAGGCTGGCATGAAGTGTGTGTAGGAAATGTGAATTTGACTGTCAGCACAGACCTCTCACAGTGAGCTCAATCATGCAAACCTATGGCCATTTATTGAGGGAAAAAAGAAAGTTCTATCTTTTCCCTATTATAATCAATGTTCACTAGGAGCAGGGGAGTAGAGAGAATATTTTTCTCCATGCATATTTTACATTACTTTTGAGAAGTAAAGACTTTCAAATGGTGCCCTTGTGTGATTCCATTGGACACTGTGTAGTTGTTTTGCAGAGATGTATGGAAATTTTCCTGGACTTTGGGAGTCCCAGAATATCATTAAGCCCATTTACAACTGTTTCAGTCAGCAGAAAAAATGGAGAAGGTTGCAGAATTTTTTTTTTCTTGGCTAGATTAGAGAAGAAGGATGAGGTGTAATGTCTGGATCCTCCAGATGACAATTAATGGAATGATCCTCCATCAAAAATTGCAGTTTCATCAAAATCAAGATACTTTGCAGAAATGAGGTTTTGATGAAAAATATTTCAAAGAAATTGCTCAGATATTCATTTTACTAATATTAGGCAGTTGGTTTTCTAAGAGAAGCATAAGTTATTTTGATAAGGTGAGCCAATTGTTATGATTCCAAATAACATAATTTTGACTTTAATACTAACATTTATTTTTGCAGCATATTATATTTCATGGATTGCATTTAATATTTGAATAGGAGTTCAAATCTAAGCTAATCAAGGCTAGAAACCAAATCCTGAACATCCCCAGGTTACATTTACTGTGGTAAAGGGCAATAGGTTCTTTGAGTGATTTATGGGTAGGAAAAGAAGGATGGATCAAGGAAGTACTTTCACCCTGAGGCAGAAGAATTGATGCCCAAAAGGAGTAACAGACTTACCAAAACCATAGCCAGTTTGTGGCAAAGTCAGAAACTGAGTTTAGACCCTCAAACTCCACCATTGATCACACCATCTAGGGAAAAGGGATTCAGTACTTTTCTATTTTTCACCTAAAAGTTGAATTGGTGAATGGAAATATCTAAGAAATTTATACTAAAATTAATAATTTCATATTTTTGTGTTTGGGTTTCTTTACGTATGCTACAACCTGAATTGTAAGTCAATTCCTAACCTCATCCAGGCCTGTGTTCTGCAATGTCCGACCTGTTCTCTACTGTCCTCAAATAGGCATTTTTACACTAACTCTGCTGAAAAAACAGATTCAGAACAACCAAACAAGGTTGGTTTTCCTTGCAGAACCACTTTAAGGATAGAATCAGACAACCTGATATTTTGCCAATGTTTTTTAAAGATCCCATACCTCAGATGGATGTATTGGTGAAACAGACAAGAAAATAGAATCACTTGTGGGCTGTTGCATTTGTAAGGCTTCATACAAAATCGCTAATAAAAACTAGAACTTAAGAGTAGAAAAAACACCTTGAGAATGTTATTTTCCCTTGAATCACAGACTTTTCCTCTTTTGTTCCTCTATTCACAATCCCACTCTTTCGCAGTTACATTGTCATACTTGCAAAGAACCAAGTCTCTTAAGTTCCGAATGAGAACTTTTGATTCCAATTTATTCAGTAGTTTACTCACATCTTCAACCATATTTGTCATTTACCTCCCTGCCTTCCAGTGTAATATGTGACAAACACAGTACGTACTAGCTGACACACACCTGCATGATAATGAATGCTCTTTTGGCACTCCAGAAATGCAGTGTGTTTCCCATATCCCGCAGAGAGAAGTGTCATTTGCAGTTATTTAGTGAAAAGAATCAGAGGTTTAAGTACTTTAAATTTTAAAATATCCGTGAAAATGAAAGGCTACAGTGACTGAAACCGTCTCTCTACCTTTCTCTGTCAGTGTCCAAACATTTAGGAAAACACAGAATAGGGTTAGGTTTTCCCTTTACTTCCTCCATCTTCCCACTGTCTGTGGCTTAGGAAAATCATAAAGCTTTTTTCCCCCCAGGTTTTATTTTTATTAGCCCTCAGTAATACTTTATTTTTCATTAATTTTTCTGGAATTCTGTTGTCTCAACAAGTTCCTGTCATAGGGAATCTCCTGCTGTAAGTATATGCTGTATGAAACAGCGTTCGCCAAAAATTTCCTCTGCTTCCCATAGCTGTTGTGCTGCAAAACACAATGAATATTTATTCCCATTTCACATAACTCATATGCTTATAATTTTAGGTACCTCTGTCATACACCTGTTCGATTGCTTTCCACAGGCACTGTTGTATCTATTTAAATTTTCCTCAGGGAGGAGATGTTCCATGCATTAGATGATAATTTATTTCTGTGTATTTTCTACTATGTAAGAGTAAGGGAAACAAATATTAATTACACTAGATACAAGAAGACAAGATGACTGAAGCAGAAACAAAATGTTGCTGCATATATAGTGTGGGACTTGAAAGTAACTGAGGGGTAGCTAAAAATAACAGGTCAGCAAAGTAACGCACAGACGCAATTTCAGGGAGGATTAATGAAATGTTCATGAATTACACCACTGAAAAAAACCCACTTAAGTAGTATTTAAAAAGTGATTTGGTCTTGATTTATTTCTGAAGTCAATAGGAACAGTGGTTGGCCAGTGTTACTTGTGCATATGAAAATACCGTTCTTAATGACATTGTTACACTTTGAGCTGCTCTGGATGGCTTCTTCTGGGTGTGGAATACAACAAATAAAATAGAAAACATTCACTGGGCAGATACAAACTTTGGCTTTGCTATATTGTGCAGACATAGGAGAAATATATGTCCTTTCAGAAAGGTCCAATGCGTCTTATGCAGTGATGTCTAGGATGTAGAAACAGAATTCTGCAATAAAGATTTAATTTAACTAATTTAGAATCATAGAATCATAGAATATCCTGAGTTGTAAGGGACCCTCTAAGATCATTGAGTCCAGCTTCTGACTCTGCACGGGATCATCCCAAAAGTCACACCATATATTTCACAGCATTTTCCAAATGCTTCTCGAGCTCTGTCAGTCTTTGTGCTGTGACCACTTCCTTGGGGAGCCTGGTCCAGTGCCCAACCACCCTCCAGGTGAAGAACCTTGTCCTAATATCCAACCCAGTCCTCCCCTGACACAACTTCAGACCATTCCCTCCAGTCTTGTCACTGGTCACCACAGAGAAGAGATCAGGGTCTGCCCCTCCTCTTCCCCTCACAAGGAAGAAGTGCATTGTCTTTGCCTGAACTAAGAAAGATCAAATCCTTCAGACAGTTCCTCAAATTTCCTTTTTCTGTGGTCAATTTTGAACAGCTGGTCTAATGCCTTGTTTTTTTCAAACAAAGGGTAAAGCTGTAGCTCTGGAAATTTTCCAGGTCTGAAATGATTTTATGGAAGTGACTGCTAAAGTAGCCTATGCAAAGAAATATTTGCCAAATAGAAGCTCTAACCTTACTAGGTGATATATGGCTGGGTTTCCTTCTGTAAAACTTGGTATACAGTGCCAGTTGGCATTTCAGGATGGACAATGGATGCTACGTTCACTTTTATTGCAGATTTGCTCTCCCTCTGCCACGGGATTTTTCCAGGACCTGAGCTCTGACCCTTACCCTTGGAGTAGGGAAGCAAGCAGTGGTTCCCAGGATAAACTCCCCTCACGGACACCTTGGGCTGGTCCTTCGTGCTAATTTTCACTCAGTGAAGTGCCACCACAAGGCATGTAATAACAGGAACTTCTCAAAGGCATCGGTTAACTCTAAACCTGAGACAATCATGTAGAAAACTCTATTTGGTTTCAGCGTGATGCACATTTGGATCACTGAAAATCTTAGAAATGAAACCATAAAAATATACCTCAGGAAAGGGTTCTTGTGCTTCCAGAGAGGTTGGAAGTCAGTTGTCTGGCCTGGGATTTCAATTCAGCTTTTGTAACAAAAGAAGAGATACTTGTAATGCAAATCACCCTCAAAGGAAAGGGAATGATCCACTTTCATCGAGCAACGAATCCTGCCATAATCTCGCTAACACCATAAAACCCAGTTTACTCAAGCATTTGATACATTTTTGTCTCCATGTGTTAAGCTGACAAGGCAGGATTTATAAAATATTCCTGTTGGGATGGGACAAAAAGCAAAGAAAAACTGTAAAAGCCTGTGGGACTTTAATTAGGCCTTCTTGGAGCACTTAGTAATGAGGTCATTGCCTCATTTTCTACTGCCCAGTACTGCTTTCAGTGCTTTTCCACTGTCCTTTTAGCTGTGGCTGGAATCACTGGTGTTCTCACACGAAAAATTAGCAGCTCCTCCCCACCATGCAGTCTGTGGAAAAAATTACTTAGGAATTTGACAATTTATTCCTCAGGAGCCATCCCAAAGATAAGAATTTGCTTGTCTCCCTTGATCTCTCCCTCTGTAGTCCTGTTATTCCCTTGGCAGCCCATCACCTCTTTCTGTCTTCTTGCTATTAGGTGGGCCTGTTATAACCTGCGAGGGTATATCCTGCCAAGGGGAGGTTTTTCCAGCTCCTTGTAGAGATTTTGGATTAAAAATAAAATCACACTACAAATCAGGATAAAAGGCTGAAATCTTGTAGGCTTCTGCAACTCGAACAATTGAAGGGGAGAAAACAAAACAGCTGAAATAAAAAATTAGCCCTAGCAATTATGGTAACTTTTTATCATCTTACTATGCATTCATTTAAATTTCTAAACAAAATGCTTACAGCTGAAAAGTTTTACTTATTTTAGGAATGAAAATGTGGTATTTCTGAGCATATTGTTTCAAAATTAAACATTCAGAGAAAATTTCATGGAAATTTCAAAGAATTGGCAGCATTCAATATGAATCTAAATATAGATCAAGGGAGGGATGTGTTGGGTTGGGGTTTTTTGGTAAAGATTCCCTGTTAAATGTGTGTGCAGACATTTAAGAAAGAGAGCAATCTCTTATGGTCCTTGGGTGATGGAGCTTCTGCACTAAAGTTCAAATGAAATACTGATACATCAATGTTCTTTCATAAACAACAACCCTTATACCTCACACCCAAAATGTTGCATTCCTTATATTTCTCTCATAAAAAAAATTACTTATAATAGACAAACAAACTAAATAATAAATAGTCAGAATTCTAGTGAAAGAGCAAGCTTTTACCCATTTTACAGAGTATCGATTATTTTACCAGCTCTATGAGGCAAAAATAACTTCTCTGGAAACTAACAGCACGCTAACTAAAAAGGCTTTTTTTTTCTAGCATGGATGCACAAGGAACAGAAGGAACATGTAGCATGTTCCTGACCATGCGGATAATAATTACCTAAGAATAGAGGACATGCCTAAAGGCAACAGAAGGAAGATTAATTATTATTGGAGAAAGCCCAACAAGTATCTAGGAATAAAATTTGTGATTTGTCACAAGCTGGGACTAGGAAACAGTAAAAACTGGAACAAAGAGGAATACTCTGTGCAATATAGTGGATATAAGATGTATCTTTTTTTTACTGCATCTTTAGCTAGGCATGTAAAGGCCAGCAGAGATAGGAAAACAAGTTTATCATCTTGAGAGCCTGGTATAAAATTGATAATTCCTCCTATAGCATTAAGGAATTATTTTAAAAAAGAAACATGGGTCTTCCATTATTTTTAATGGTTTTACTCTGAGGATTTTTAGCAGCAAGTATATTAAGGAAAAAAACAAGCATTGTGTACAGGAATATCCTAACATGGTGAGAGTATTCTTATTTTGTTGCTCTCCTGTATATGTTATGAAAGGCAAAAACTTCCAAATATCTCCCACTCCAGTCATATTCTGTCTAGAGAAAGAATTAACTGGAGATTCATTCATGCACTATTTGAAATCTTTCTCAAAAAGGTCAGCCCCCTGGAGAACTGATAATAGCAGTTTCTTCAGAAGCATAAGAAGCTGTTTGCATCACCTCTTTTCACTAGTTGTGCAAGTTCTTGGACTAAATTAGCCTGGAATAGAAGTGTTTGTGTTGATGTCTCTATTAAAAACATTTTCTTTTAGTAAGGTCTGGGGGACATTTCCTCCCACTTTGCTCCCTACACCAATCTAGCAAGTTTTGCTTGTGTGTGAAAGGAAGTGTTTCCAGCTGTTGCATGAAGTATGAATTTTGTTTCTGTAGTTCAAGTTAAAATTAGCATATTTTAAATAGCTTGTTAGTTAGTCCCCTCTGGCAGCTGCCATCTTCTGAGTATAGTTACAGTTACTTTCAATTCTAACAGTGACAGAATGTGCTGACTGTGTGAGGCCTTAATATTAATTAATTAATGAATTAATGGAATGAGGCTGATAGTGCTTTACAGAACATTGTGAAAACACGCTCACAGTCCTTACACCTAGTGTGCTGTGAAAGCTGCAGAATAGGAGACAGGTAAGTAAGTTTAAAAAGGAAAAAAAAGACTTTTTGAATACAAGGCTGTTAACTCCCTACCAGAGCTGTGTGGTTGGATTAGCATAGGTAGGACTAAGCTCAAGGAGGTTCCGATGTTAAATTTGGTAGGATTCTAACACTGTTTCTACAGTTTAATCTGATATTATAGGGTAGATGCAATGTGTTTCAGGGTCAGCTGCTCCAGCCTTTGCTATGCAGGGAGGATAATCTGAAATCTGTGAACCTTTATGAGGGACAGGTATCATTAATAATTCATTGCTATAACCTCCCTTCCCTACTTCGCCCCATCTTCTGTTCTTAAATAGCGATGGATGCCAGGCTTTCCCAGTCTCCTAGTTCAAGCTGAGGAGTGCAGCTTGTTCTACATTTCATCCAAAATATCCTGGAGGCCAGGCTAGATGGGGCTCTGAACAACCTGTTCCAGTGAAAGGTTCTGCCCACAGAAGTAGATGATCTTTAAAGTACATTTCAATCCAAACCATTCTATGATTCTATGAAAACTATGGAGCTGAACTAGCACTTGATGAGCAGTTGGTATCCTTCTGATAGAAAGTTTCAAATATATGTATAATTGGTGCCTGTGATACTTCTATCCTTATCGTTTTATATATTGAGCTGTTAATCCACTTGTATTGATCAATTCTGTTTTAACCAGGATGCAAGAAACAGCCTATATTAATAGTACATTTTTTAAAGGGTCATTCACAGACACGAGAGATATTACACTCCTCAAATGTACTTCTTCTTGGTGAAAAACTTTACTGTTATGGAGGAGAGCTATTTACAGCTATGTTGTTTTGGTAACAAAAGAAGTGGATCTGGTTGAATAATTTATTGCAAGGAGTATTAGCTGTGAATTTAGTTCTATTTTCTCTTCAAAATCATCAAAACCTTATTCCTTTTGTGAATGAAGAATGTCAGCGTATGGGTTATTCTATTGAGCAACTTGCAGGATTCCTTCCGGGTATGAGAAATTTTCCATTTGTATGTAGTTTCCTCCAGCATTCCTTGTTTTTCACGGGATTTATTCAGCTTCCAGAAGCAAACTTGTTTCTTTTCCTTCAGTGGAAAACAGAAGTTTGAAAATCACATATATATTTCAGTGACAACTGAGTAGTACTCACCTGTACTGCTATAGATAAAGGTCTACAGGTCAACCTGAAAAATAACACTTCCCCTGTCAACAGGGCAAACAAAATTCCTGCCCTGAAAATTGTTAAAAGGAGGTGGCAGTACTCAGCACAAACCTTGTAACTAAAGTATGGTCCAGTTTTCATGTACATGTTTAATTTTGATGGAATGCACAACATCCATTTTTCACCTATGTCTAACAAGATGTCATTACTGGTATGCAAACGACATTAAATGAGGAATTTTGAAATACTGTCACAAAGAGTCCAGTCACCTCACCTGCACTAGTCTAAGAGTTTTTATGAAAAACTCCTATGTATAGGAGTGAAGGTTCAAAGCAATGGGAAGGAAAATTGAAAGTGCCAATTTTATCTGGGCACAGGAATCTCATTACCAGATGTAACATAGATGCTTAAGTCTTAAATCCTCAAAGATATTTCGGTGCTGACTTCAGAAGTAAGTGAGGACATAATGCCTTTAAGGAGCTGAGCCTTATTTAACCTAAGTCTCTATAAAAGAAAAAGATAATCAGATTCCTAAGTATCAGGCTTCAGTTGGAGGTTTCTGTATTATTATGAGTTAGCCAAGAGCCAAAAATAACTCAAAAATGCACACAAGAAGGAATGCTCCTCCTCTTTAAAAATTTTCATGTAGGAAAAGTAATCAAGCAAAAATCAGGTCGTGAAATGTTGCCCTCTACTGAGTGTTGAGTAGTGATGACACAGAATGGGGTTTCTTTTTTTCCCTGAATTTCATGAAAAATTATTTGGTTTAATTATTTTGCTTTGTTAATGTTATTTCTTAGAATCTGGTTATTTGCAGCAATGTTAACTGCAGGTTCATTCCTCACCAAACTACGCTGAGATTATTACATTTGAAAAGCAACACAAATAGTTCTGAAGAAAATAGAGCTGCTACATTTTGGTTTATTTGGTGCTCTATGTTCCCAAGCTCTTACTAAGAAATCTGCAGATATTCTGCCCGAAACTAACTATAAAGCAAATATTTTCCTGCTAGTAATTAAGTCCTTTTCCATGGACTTAACATGGTTCCCAGAAGTTGCATTTTCCTCTCTGAAATTACTCGTCAGAAAACTGATAATAAACCCATAATGCATGGTGAATCTCAGTGCTGTGCAATTAACATTGCAGTTTAAACCTTAATTAGATTTTGCCTTTGAAGACAGCATATTTCAATGCAATTTAATGGTTTGTTTGTTCAGTGACTCTCTGCTTCTGTTTAATTATGGCACTTTTAAAAATAATTTTCTTCCTAAAACAACTAGAAGAGGCTGAAAGAGGTATTATTACTGCTCGATATAGGAAAAGAGAGGTGGGAAGATTCATAAGAAGGGTGGAACTGTGTGGATACACACGATCCTACAGTGCAGCACTACTGTTAAACCATGAGGCATCCTTTTGACTGCCGTGTGAAAAGACTGGAAGCATCAGCTTTTGTAGTCCCTTAAACTCTTGTCAATTAAACAAGCTCTGGCTCCTCTCTAAGCAGATTTTAGTTGATCCCACATAATTGTACATTAATCTTGCATGTGTTAGATAAGAAATACATTGGGAGCATCCTCTGTTGGGGCCTTCCTTTTGTAAGCGGTGGTAATCATGCTGTCCCTGGCAAGAAGCTGTCCAAATGGCCTGCTAATTATGAACTCTTAATGAGAGGTGGCATGCTGAAGTAATATTTCCTCATTTAGCTTGTCACTGGCTCAGACACACAAGGAAATTTTCATGGCTTAGCAAGTTGCTCTTTGAGCAGGAGGAACTGTTGAGGAAACTGTCTATGTGCATGCCCACAGCAAATACAAATTAATCCAACTAAATGTTGAATTCACTCTGCAGCGAAAGAAGGAGAAGCACAGCTGCACTACTTCCTGCAGTCTAAAGTAAAAGGTATGAACATATCTGGTTGCTACTGTTCATCAGATGTCTTGTTACTTGAGAGATAATAGTTGGTCACATGTCTCTTCCTCAGGTAACACTTTTCAGCTGCATTTTTAAACAAAGAGAAAGGTATTGCTCTTTGCTTCTTTTTATGTTTCTGTGTGCCAGACCTCATGAGAATAGTTTTAGATACCCATAAAATGTTTTTCAGTTTGAAGCAGCCACATTTTTCTAGGTAATTAGCCCAGACATGTAAAAGAGAAGATATTGCAGATAAGTCATATATTTTTATGCTTTTCAGTCATAGGAAAAAACACGTATACATTGCAAATATTGAAAAATTTCCGTTAGTCTACCTTGTTACTTCATTTTAAATCTGGTCAATATAACTATCCCATTGCAAAGACAACCTTTCTTCAAATGCGACTTTCTGCATTTTCCAGCATTTGGATCTCCCTCTTCATTTCTACCCAGTGAACCAGCCAAAAAGGTTCACCTGTATTTAAGGGTGCACCTGAATACATTTCAGATGGGCCACAAAAGCCTGCATCAGTTTTGTCTTTGGCAGTAACAGGTACTAAGTGTCTGATAGCAAAGTCTGTGAAAAGGTAAAAAAAAATTGGCATGAGGTGCTTTCTCCCTGACAAAGAAAGAGAAAAAATACAACTGAATTTATAAACATATATGTCCAAAGCCAGTCTTTTTCCTCTGATGTTCCTTTCTTCTCACCTTTTCCAGCTTCAATGCACATGGTGATGAGCATTTTCAAAGGACCCCTGTTCAGGCAGAGGCATCAGAGAGAGAGGTCAGATTTTTAGTGTAACTTACAGTAAGCAGCTCCTGTTTAAAGGCAGAGTGATGGGAGTGTGTATTCTGTGGTGGGATATAATGTGAACACACTATTACTGGCAATAAGCAAGCAAATCTAAACTAGATCTAAACTAAACAGTGCATATGTTGTCGAAATCATAGGTTCATAGAATGCTTTTGGTTGAAAGGGACCTAAAGTTCATCTAGTTACAACCCCAAAGACAACTTAGAGTAAGGAGAAGTGGATTCTTTTTTTCTAGATATGTTATGGAAAAATACAACTTACTCTGTTTAAAAAAGAAAAAAAAAGCTCTAATCACATTTATAAAGATGTGACAGCTGTGCCTGTTCTACCAGTGAAGGCCATTCTGTGTTTGAGGTTCCATAAGCATTTATAACCAATACCAAGGAAACTGCAAAATAATAAAAAGAAGGTTTTACTTTGCACTTTTGTCTTGTGCTTTGCTATGTGTTCAGTATAGACCTTAACTTCATTGGACTGACATTGACCTAAAACTTTCTCAGTGAATCACCAAGTTTTTCTGCCAATTTGCTGAGACTGCTACATCACATTTGGTAGGAAGACAGCTCTATTATTAAATTTAAAACTGCCATCTGAACAGGCCTAAATCATGGCATACTGCAAATAGCAGGGGAAACAATACAATGATAAATAAAAGAGATGTGAAAGAAAAAAGGCTGGTATATCAAATGGTGAAAATACGCCTCAGTAAAGAGAAGTCTTTTCACAACAAGCATTGATAACTGTAAAATTACTACAAATGACAAATATAATTAAGATGAAGTGATGCTCTTGCAACAAGAAGATATGACACAACGATGTGATAGAAAACATAATGAAAGCAAGACAGAAGCACAATGCAGGAGAAAATTAAAATGCATCAGATATAGCCAGTAATTAAGGCTTTTTGCTCCTACTAACAAGTATATGTGTATTTAGCTTTATCAGTGGTTTCAGTGAGGCTTTTCTCATCCTTTCAGTGAACACATACAAATATCACAGGAAATAAAAAGGGTTTGAAATTCTTGCCCCAAAAGAAATCTAGAGGTGTTGATGAGAATTTGCACCCAGAAATTTTTTCTTAGTCAGCTCTCTGGGAATAATGGATTAACAAAAACAGCACAGTGGACATTTGAAATCTGGAGTTTGAGCACATTAATTGTCTTTGATCTTCAACTAAAGTTTTAGACACAGGCATGTGTCAGTAAAATTCTTGGACTTGTGTTTAATCCCTTGAACAAAAATAATTCTTATAGAAGGTTACAAATTCAAACCAAGGAGGATGCCAATACTCATTCAGGGCTTAAAACTGAGCAGGAACTCAGCTATATGTTACAGGAAGCTCCTTGCACTGAATGTTGTGGGAGAGCCTCACACACTGGAGGGAGTAAGAGCAAAGGTTATGGGAGAGGAAGTTTTCAAAAGTCTCTTTCAAAAATTTTTAGTTAGTACAGAAAAGTCCTAAAAGTGACTGCTATTTCCTAATCTTAATTTGGGATATAGGTTCCACTCTCCTGAAAAGCCTGGTGTAGTCTGTCTTGTGCTCAGCTTTAAGTCAGTGAGTTTAGTCTTTAGTTAATGTCTGCATAGTGTATATTTAGCATAATGTGTCTGCTTTTTCTTATCTTCTATCTTTCTATATGTTACACTATCAGGGCTTTCTAAAACTGTATTGAAAATTAGAGATTTAAAATGAAAAGGGGAAAAAGCAACAGTTTCACTTCATGATTTGTGTCATAACCAATTTGTCATCAGGATAAATGTCTTGGAGCTCCTGCTTTCTCTAAGGATAATAAAGCTATATTTAATTTTATTATAATTTGTTTTAGTTTATATATCCAAGTCCTTCCTGGATTTCCCTTTTTCATCAAAAAGAAGCCCAAAATCCCATGGGCAAAATCATCCCCCTCTGTGGCCTCACATGGAAGAACCCACAAACCTACTCCTGTTCTTTGAGAGAACACTTTGTGTACCCCTACTAACTTGCCAGAATTTGGCCATCCTGAAAATCATCTTGGCAGATGATATATCAGATATATCTAAACATATTTGTTTTCCCAGAATGTCAGAGTTCTTGTCCCTTGCTCATAGACAACAGCTGATTTAGATCTTCTCCACCTGGCTTCTGTGACCCACTGTGGTGGATCCATAGCTTCAGGCTTGTTGGAGAATTGAAGGGATCATTATCAGAGTGCTTCTTTCTAGTTTAAGAAACCAAACTCATGTGAAGTCCTGGGAAGAATAGTCAGCAATGTGATTATTAAAATCCTACCATTTTCTACCACGAGTTCAAAACCATTGTCAAATACAGGTAGATGACAGTGAAGAGATCTACTGGGTAGAGAGACAACAAATCATAAAAGACACAACACCATCTGTGTTGGTGCTGCAATTCCTACAGGAGGACAGACACATAGCAAGTGTCAACCATCAACAGATGTTTTCCCTTAAGTACAGGAAAAGCTCTGCAAGCAGTCATGGCAACCTGGAAAAAAACGTGTATTTTACATCTATCTCCCAGAAAAGGTAGATAAACTGCAAGGAAGCATTGATTTTAAAAGATAATGCTAACAATAAGAAATGTACAGAGGATATCTTTCCTGCACTAGACATAGGAGCCAGCATAGGCACTAGAATAAAATATCTCATAGCAGGCCCTTTGTAAATCAGAATCTGATGGCTGCAAGGGAGACAGTTGTTTGTTGCAGGAATGATGAGATCTTAAAAGATTTGACATCACTAATGAGAGAGCTTATTTCTTTCTGCAGCAAGGACTATTCAGTCCCCCCATGACACGGTAAATACTTGATGAACATTTCACTTTTAAATGCTAGCAAAGAAAAACAGCCGAGTTTTACTTCTTAATTAGCTTCTTGCTTCCTGTTTGCAAAGACTGTATGTCATCTAAGCTGCTGGGGTTTGTCTCACCGGAGAAACTGAACACTTATAAGTAGAATATACATTCAAGATGTTTGTAGCTGGAATAATTGATTCTAAGGGAACTTTCACCGTAACAGAGAAACATATCATTAAAAAAAAAAACCCAAAACTCGTTTAAAGCCATAAGAAAGAGTTATATTCACCACAAAGAAATTATGTGAAATACGGTACCTCATATATAAGCTTTAATATAAGAAGGACTTCAATAGTAGAAAGGATTGGAATACTTGGAAGAGAAGAGTTCCCAAAGGAAGTGGAGTGCCATAAGAGCTGGCAGAAAGCTTTTCATCAAGAATAAAAATTAAGATACATGAAGATACAAACTACAGAGTTTACTAGATGGGAATATAATAGGAATAATGTAATCTAATTTAAACTTCTCATCCCACATTAAACCCTGATGGAAACTCATGACCTTTTATTGTCTGACTAACTGTACACACATATCTTCCTCTGAATTTGATGCAGCTGGCCTACATGGAAAGGAATCTAAGCTAGTGTAATTTGCTTGCTTATAAGAGGAAAGAAGAATGGTTAGAAAGCATGTAAGGAAATAGAGTATATAGAAGTGTGATACCTCATACGGCTATTTGGGTGTTGGCTAAACCAGATTGTGCAGCTATGAAGGAAGCTATCTCCCATTTAAAGTTTTTTTGGGGAAAAAATCCAAACGTTTGTCATCTTGGCAAAGTTCGTATCAGTCACATTGCAGTACTGTAAGGAGTACTGAGTGGTGGCTGTTTCTCTTCAATTGCCATTTCAGAGGATTTTCAGTTTTTATCTGGGATAGAATTGTACCAAGGGAACCTCACAGACATCAAGGAAAGCAAAATTCAAGAAGGTGTCCTCCCAGATAAAGGTTCAAAAGTAGTGTTGTATGTTTACTCAATGCTGCAAAATTGTCTGAGAAATCATTCTGCTAAGAGTAATTCTGCATTTTTAAAATAGAATCCAGTACTTGGATCTGGGAATGTAGAAATATCTAAAAGATTATAAATGTGTTACAAGACGTTTGAGAAAATACCAAAAGATTTTTTTATCTCCCATCTGCAAATCTTTGAATGAAAAATATTCCAGATTTAGGAGTATCCTTTTAAGACAAAACAAACAAGCAAACAGAACTAACCAAAATACAATGGGAAAAAACCCCAACCAAGCTCCAAAGAAAAAACACATTTTTTTAGAAGGAAATTAATGTTTTATGGTGGTGTTTTCACATTCTTTTGTTTAACTATCTGGCTCAATGGCTGCAATACATCATTCTGCACTATTGGACACATTTGCATAATGTTAGGATAATGTGTACATTATTTGCCACCAAACTACAAAGAGGTAATAATGTATCTTTCCTTTCCTTTCCTTTCCTTTCCTTTCCTTTCCTTTCCTTTCCTTTCCTTTCCTTTCCTTTCCTTTCCTTTCCTTTCCTTTNTCCCGTCCCGTCCCATCCCATAAAATCACAATTAATACTAACATAGATGGCTACAAGAAAAGCAGACCTCCCCCTTCTTCCAGAAATGAATACCCTTGCAGTGCTCGGGAGTACAGCACTTGAAAAAGTCACTAAAGCCAAAGGATTTTCTGTCAAACAGGGAGTGACCATTAAATGTCTGATCGTTAAATGGCACATATGTGCACATTACAGAGAATGTAGGTGAATTGTTTTTGTCTTTCAAAGGTTTAGTATCTCCCTGTAAAAAGCAGCCCAAGGGGCACTGGTGACCAGGAGCGCAGGGATCAGAGCGGGCAAACTGAGCTGCCCGCTGTGACCACGAGATTGTGGAGTTCAGTATTGTGAGAGGAGAAGGCAGAACAATAAGATGGCAACCAGGGACCTCAGGAGAGCTAACTTTGGCCTCCTCAGGGATCTTCTTGGAAGAATCACATGGGAATAGGCCCTGCAGGGAAGAGGGATCTTAGAGAGTTGACTAATACTTAAGGCTCACTTCTTCCAGGCACAAAAATGGTGCATCCCAATGAGCAAGAAATTGGGCAAAAGGAGTAAGAGACCTTCACAAATGAACAAGGAACTCAGATATAAGCAGGATATGTGCATGAGGTGGAAGCAGGAATGAATGTAAGGATGAGGTCAGAGTGTGCAGATAGGCCATGAGGAAGCCAAGGTCTCTTTGGAATTAAACCTGGCCAAGGATGTCAAGGATTACAAGATGGGTTTCTTCAAGAACATCAGTAACAAAAGGGAAAATGTGTGTCTGCTACTGAATGGAAGGGGCACCCTGCAACAGAGGTTGCAGATAAGGCTGCGACACCTAGGGCTTCTTTGCTTCAGTCTTAACTACCAAGGCCAGCCCTCAGGAATCCCTGACCCAGGAGACCAGGGAGAAGGTCTAGAGGAAAGAAGATTTTCCCTTGGTGAGGGAGGACTGGGTTAGAGAATGCCTAGAGAAACCTGATGTCCATAAGTCCATGAGTCCTGATGGGATGCAGTTCCTTTTGATAAAGTATGTTGATGGGAAGACCATCAGAGGAATGTGCTTTTAATAATTTCTGCTCTGGTTTTAGTGATGAATAGGGGAAAAAAAATGTAGGTTCCTGACAATATTCTTCCCAGAGCTGCAATATGCTGTTTTATATGGGCTTCAGGAAATTGAATCAAGGAAAGTCAGCAGCACATTGTTCAAAACTGAGTCTGGGTGACTCTCTTAGTCATATGGTTTAGTTTTAGGCAGTCCCGTGAGGAGCGAGTTGGACTTGATGATCCTTATGAGTGCCTTCTAACTTGAGATAATCTACAAAATTCTAATTCTCAAGTATCACATCAACACATGGCTCTCAAACTCTGGCTTTCCTGTTTGATCTCATTTGTCAGGACTTTTTTTCATTTGCAAAGGTGCCAGGAGGTAAATTGAGCTAATTGAGAGCTGAGAAAGATTTGGAGAGGGAATAGACAGAAGCTGTTCTTCCATCAACTGCAATATAAAGTCTTACTTAAACATGTAGTCAAAGGGCTGTAGACAGTAGGAATGGTAGCCAAATATTCCTTGACCTCTACACCTTTTTATCACTACTTGAAAATTATACTGGGGATTTAATTAGCACTGGAACCCAGCATTAATGAACTGTAATACTCGTAGCTTAAAGAAGATTTACATTCTTTGATGAAAAAAGCATTGCATGTACTTGTCCTAAAAACAGAAGATCCACAAAGATAAAGTATCAAATAAGTATCCTCTGAAAGGCATTAATTGCTTTCATGGTTTAACTCTGTCTGATACAGCCAGTGTTAAGGGGTCACTGTTCACTTTGACATGGAAGCTGCTGCTTCCCTGAGCATCGAGACATTTTTCCATTTTGTTTAAAAAACACTGAGCAGGTATTTCTCATGTTTCATTGAACACAGGGAAGCAAATTTTTTAATCTCATCTACTTCTTTATTTCAGTACCATTGCCTGCCATGAAATAAAAACAAAAACTAACGGATCTAATAGAATTGTGAACTCAATTGCAAGTGCAACAGACAATAACAGAAATAATCAACTGCTTTGTTTATTTGCAGTCTATTGTTTATAGTGAATATTCAAGAAGTAAAGACATTTGTTCAACATATCTTTGATACAAATTTTGATGTAAATGCCATTAAAAAACATATATTAGGTACTTCATGCTTGGAAGTTTGGAAGACACGTGAAGCATAGAGAATGGATTTCCTAAAACAAATTAGTAACTGAATCCTCTACATATTTGCATATAATTTCTAGTCACATATTTTTAAGAGTATGCCTTCAAACCACAATCAGAAATGTATGTCTTAAGGTACTGAGGGGAATGAAAGGCCAAATGAATTTAATAATGTTCTGAATTCCTTCTGCAGTAGGCTCCACCCCTTGCCAAAGAGGAAAATTGTAATCTCTAATGTAATTCCTTGTTAGAAAAGATCCTAATGTATACTATGGGGAGGGGGAGTGAAGAAACAAGGGATGACAAGACTTCCATTAAATATACTGGTTAAAAGAATAAAATTACCCTCAGGATGAATGAAAAGGTTTACCCTCAGTTACAGCCCTCTACCAGTAAATTCTCTATGAAATGACCAAGGCTGAAAAAATTCAGCTTCATTCTTATCTCTTGTTTGGTTTTGAGTAATATAATCCATCTGTTCAAGCTAGCAATGTAAGGATACCCTCCTGCTCTGATTAAATAGAATTCCAGATATCTAATATATGAAGTGTATTTTATCAGCTCACTGTTTATAAAAAACATAAGGTTTGTCAATTAAATAGGCAAGAATGAGCTCCAGTGAAAAAAGTACTTCTAACAAATTTAGATCTTAAGAAAATACATAAGTATTTCAACTCCACAAGCCAATTAAACTGGTACAAAATAATTCTGTTCCTCCACAGAAATTCTATATTTGTTTTCTTTCTTGTTTTTTCAAAAAACCTTGTCTTTAATTTGGGGTTTGGTACAGTGAGTACATTATGTATTTCTTAACAATGATAGTTATATAGACCTATAATTTTCAAAAGTATAAATCCTGCATCAGAGACAATGAAGTATTCAGTCAAAGAAAATTGCAGCAACATATAACTTTGATGAGCCTTAACAATGAAAAAGTGAACAGTAAGTTCCTTAGTTGTGCCAGTTTAAATGTCAGGATAAAAAAAGTAAGCTTAATTGCACACATTCATGCAACAAGAGCAAGACGAGGTCTAGCTTTCCTTAGAAGACATTGGTTTTATTTTTAAGTTGATAGAAGAAATAGGAACAACCTCATGATGGTCTAGCTCCTGAACTGACCTTAAAGAAGGAATGTAGGAAGCTGCCTTGTGCTATATGCTGTAGGCAAATTCTGCCACCTCCGTGGAGATTTCTAAGCAAAGATCATTTAAATACCTCCCTAAATCCCCAAAGTCTTCAGAAATAAAGTTATTTTAATTTGTTTATCTTTTTGTGTCTGGAGGATACTTCTTAGGTGATTACTGTGAGAAGTCAGTAGGAGTAAGAAATCGCCAGTGCATCATTACACATTAATCAAAACACAAAGGTGCCTTCACTGTGCCACTTGCCACTTACTTTGGCTCATTGTGGAGAGAGATACTGGAGCCATGTAAACACAGGTCACAGCCTACTAACAATGAAAACAGGTTTTTCCTACATGGCTACAAATAGTGTTGTGAAAAAATTATTTTTATTTCACTGTTATCGTTATTATTTAAAAGCCATGAGTACAATGCCCTGTTGTAGTGAGTCAAAACCACTTTGACAAGATGAAATACATTAAATCCACCCTGTTTCTTGACCCCGTTCTGTGCTGTCTGCATGGCAAGTTTTGCCAGCCCAGATGGCCCACAAACCAGGGACTGTTAGATTTGTTAATTACTGTTAATGATTGGTACAAGTTTTCTTTCTCCGTGCTTGACATACCTACTGATTGGCAGCACAATGAAAGTATATTCAAGGACTGAAATACAGCCAGAATAAATAATGGTATGATGCAGTTTTTTCTTAGGGTACACCTGACAAATGTCCTGCTTTCTACTCAGCAGTGTAATTTAACCACCTCCACTTCACTTTGACTTCAAAACAGTTGGTTTTGGATGTATTTGTATGAGAAAAGAGAGCATTGTTCTTTCCTTGTCTTACAATCTTGTCTCAGTTTGACCCTGCGCAGAGTGTGTTGCATTCTTCATTTACCTTGCCTTTTAAGAGTTCCTTTTAATCTTTCTAGGTCGAGGGGATTTAATTAAAAAAAAAAAAAAAAACAAAAAAACAAAACATGATCAAATAAAATTTATGGAAACCTGATGTATTTTTCCAAATAATTCTTTAAGAGGTTAAAATAATAAAATATGTTTTCAGTTAACCTAAAAGAGAGACCGCATTCTAAAAATATTCCTTTGGTCTCCCAATGCAAACATATGACTCAATTATTCACATAGGTGTTTATCTTAAAATAATAGCACTGGGAATATGAAACAGCAACCTATCTGGCATGATGATCTTTCAGTGGTTCTTATCCCCCTATAAATTCCTGTTTCTGAGGTTTTTCCTGTTGTTTCTGAGGTTTTCGTATTTATCAAAAAAATACCTTTTGACAGCTGTCCACAGCTTGGTGTTAGGAATTATGAGTAATGCACACATCAGTTTCTGCTGAACCTTTACCCTGGGACTGGCTCCTCCAGTTCAGAGGTTGGCTTGCTCTTCTCTGCTTGTTTGTCTAGGAAGGTTTTTTCCCCTGGTCCAGTTGCCAATGTTGAGGGGGAGTGGCACCTGAGCCCTCACTTGCACTCTCCAGGAGGCTTTCCTTCACTCACTTCACCCTCTCCTTAATCCCTCATGGTAACCTCTTTGTGCTATATGGAATGAATATATTTGTATTGAGTGCTCAGCATAAAACACTCAAGCAATGCCTTCTAAAGCAGGAGGCGGATGCATGTGCATTTGTTCTCACCTAATTACGTGCTATAACAGCAAATTATTTTGATAGGCAGAACAGAGTCAGCTTGCATTTCCCAGAAGCTCTCGAGTGTTGAAAGCTTCTTGATTTGTTTTTCTGTCATGTCCCTGTACAAGTCAGTAGAGTTGCTCCATGAGAGAGCAAGCTGGGATGATGGCATTCCTTAAATCTGAGCATTTTTATGGTTGTTGGAAAAGACTTCTCCCCTCCGTTTTTGCCTAGCCAAACAATTCCACTGGGTTAAATATTTCCCTGTACTGATACTAAGCTAAGAGCTCAGCTTGCGTTTTTTCTCCACTGAAAATTTCCCAAAAGGAAATGGATTTCTAACTTATAAAAGAAGTTATGTAATTTGCACCAGTTCAAATATACCATCCATCTGTCACACTGTTTATACTGAATTATCTTGTGTCAGAATACAGCCTGTCTTTTTCATGGTAAGACATATTTTGACACTACATAGACACTGGGGTTTTGATTCCTGTGCAATCTGTGATGTGTTCTGGGATAGGAAACTTGATTATACTATCTATGAAATAGTAAAATATGGCACAATATAGTAATAGGTTTAGTGTGAAGATAATTTCTAGTGGAATTTACATATGTGGCTGGAGGGTGGAAAAATTTTTTGAGGGCAACTATTCAATAAACAGCCAAACACAAAGCTGTATATTAAACCAGGCATTCTATCTTGAGACATGTAAAAATAAAAACACATTAGTTTCACTTAGCCCTAAGCATTCAGCATGATTTTCCTTCAAATTATTTGTAATACTCAGGAAGGTTCAGCCACTAATTTATCAGCAGTCCTGGCTGATTGGGGATATCCCACGTACTAGAGGTTAGTAAATGGGACATCCAGCTACAAAAAGGGCCAGAAGGAGGATTGAGGAACTACAGGCCTGTCATCCTGATCTTAGAGCTGGGATCTTGAGTGCTGTCACAGCATCTACAGGATATCCAAGGGATCAGGCCCAGACAGTGTGGGTTTATGAAAGGCAGGTCCTATTTGACCAACCTGATGTCCTTCTATGACAAGGTGACCCACTAAAAGGATGAGGCTGTGGATATTGTCTACCTGGACTTCAAACACTGCCCCTGATGCTGTTTCCCACTGCATTATCCTGGAGAAACTGGCTCCTCATGGTTTGGATGGGTGTGCTCTTTGCTGAGTTAAAAAACTGGCTGGATGTTGGGCCCAGAGTGGTGGTGAGTGGAGTTAAATCCAGCTGACAGACAGTCATTAGTGGGGGTCCCCAGCACTCAGTTTGGAGCCAAGTCTGTTTAACATCCTTATGCTTATCAATAGTAAATAATCGTAAATAAATAATGATCACTAAGGTCCTTATCAATGATCTGGATGAGGGAATCAGGTGCACACTCAGTAAGTGTGAGGATGGCACCAAGTCCTTACGGCCATAGAGCTCCAAGACAATATACTTCAAACTAATGAGAGACTATTTCTGGCAGACTTGCATTTGGGGGCACAGGTGTAGAGAGGACTCTTTTTTCTTGGAGAAAATTATTTATTTCCCAAGTAATATTGAATTATAAAATGCTTGTGTCGGTTATGAGCTGTTCAACCTGAATCCCTTCTATAGTGACAGAATGGTTTCCATAAAGATTTGGGGGTTTTTTTTCCAATACTGTTTTTGACATGTTTCTGAATTCCATTTAACAATGCTAGCATACATTCCCAGTATGTATTTGTTATGTATCTAATACTAACACATACTAGGAAAGTCAAAGGCAAAGAGGGTAAAGGGTAATTAACAGAGGGTACTAGTACACCATTCTAAACTGATTAGGAAGACGAAGGAATTTAACACATTATAGATAAACTCTATAAAGAGAAATAGTAGCTATAAGAAAAGTTCAAAACAGCAACAGATGGAGTCAGCAAACAGACTGGAAGATAAGATGTTTTCTGTGATACAGTGATAATAGAACACATATTGTGTAATGCTCAGGGCTGTTTGATACAAATCATCCTTCACCTTTATATACCTGCCCCACTTTAAAAGAGCATAGTTAGACATTGATAGATAAGTATGGGTATATGGACACACATGGAAAAGCATAATTTTTTTTATTTCATATATATGAAATATGAACATATCACCCGTTGTATGTTGAGCTCCAACAATAACAAAAATTCACTTTCCTGTCAGTGTTGATCCGCTTGAGGGTAGGTACTACTGAGAGATCTGGACAGGCTGGATTATTCACTGAAGCCAATTGCATGAGATTCAGCTGGGTGAAATGCTGTGTCCTGCACTTGTGTCACAACAACCTCATGCAATGCTTGTAGGCTGGGGGAAGAGCAGCTGGAAATCTGCCTGGTAGAAAGGGACCTCGGGGTGCTGGTCGTCAGCAGTGATGAGGTTTCACTGCAAATATTCTGTTCAGTTTTGAGCCTCCTCACTGGAAGAAGGACATTGAGGTCCTGGAGCATGTCCAGAGAAGGACAACAGAGATGGTGAAGGGTCACAAGCACAAGTCCTATGAGGACCAGCTCAGATAGCTGGAGCTGTTTGGCCTGGACACTGAGGGATGACCTAATTGTTCTCTACAACTACCTGACAGGAGGCTGCAGTGAGGTGGGAGTTGATATACGTTAATGGCTGGACTTGATGATCTTAGACATCTTTCCCAGCTTTAGCAATTCTGTGATTCTATGATTAAGCAGAAATCTGTGGTCTGTGCACTTTATTTTCCTCCTGATAAGACTTTGCCATTTAAAAGCAAAACAGCCCAATTTACATGGAAGTCTCTGTATCTGTGGTCTACTTTGATTTATGCCAGTTGAGGACCTGGCTCTGTCTTAATGAATCTGGGGACGAAAGCACTTTTTACAAATATATTTTGAATTCAGGGGGTTATTTGTTTTTCAGCCAGACACACATCTTTTGGTGGAAGCCTCGGCTTGGGTGAATATCTCATGGAATAACATCAGAGGTAGGAGTGTTACAGGAATATATACACTGTGTAATCCCATGGGGCTCCCAGCTGCTTCATCTTGAGGCTGAGAGGTGATGTCTTTCGTACCAACCTGCAGGATCCAGGAGCAGGCAGGTCCATGAAGACTGTCATGGTTGATGCAATGTGTGCACCACTGCAGGTCACAGCTGTGTGCCAACCCCACCTGTCTCGGAGGAAGAGTGTGTGAAAGTCCCCAGTGCCAACAGACATTGTTAAATACTGAAAGTAGATCTGTATTTTTACACTGGAATAACCAGGTAAAGAAAGTGGAAAGCAATTACAGCCTGTTAGGTGGAAGGGAGTTATATTTAAATTATTACATTATTAATTTTTATATCTCTGTGTATAAGAAAGAGAATGATGTTACTTTAGATCACTGTAAGTATATATTTGTAGCTGTTTGAGTGCAGAAATGGACAATTAAATGTGATGAATAATGTCATCATTTGTCTCTATTTTGAATATTAGCATACACTTGTAATTACAGAGTTGGAATATTTGGAGGAAATATGAAGGAAAAGTTGATTGAACCATTTTCATGTCGTGTCTCTGTGCTGTATCTGGAAAAACACAATGATTTTTCTAAACATATTGCAGTGCTGACTGTCAAAGTAGTATTTATCTTACAGCCCTGCCTCAGCAAAGTCTGCTACAAGTCCTGACAGTTTGAGAAGGTTAGTTATTTGTAGATCCTTCACTCAAGGATTACAGCCTGTGTCAATAATGAGATTGAACCTCAAAAGATCCCATGGGTCTCAAAGATTTAGGTAAGTGCCAAGAATATCTAAACCACAAAAACTATGTTATCTATGTGTAGACTGCAATTTCTGTTTAAAAGCTGAACTTCTAACCTACTGCTCTCTGAGAGTTCCCTCTCTTACTATCCTTCAATGCTTCTTAGTTATAGTCTTAAACACTCAGCTCTGTTATGCACCTTCTCACCTGTATTTGTACAAGAGAACTTGTGTATACTCAGTTTCTTTCCACAGGGCTGAGTCTTCTTTGTGCAGTCTCTTCATTTGGGCTTCTGTTTTGTTCTGAGGTACTGGAAGAGTGGCGAGGTAGCTCAGGAATTGCACTTTGCAGGGATCAAATTGCAAACGCTTGTAAGTGAGCTATGAGAGCAGCTGATAGCAGGGCATGTGGTTAGTAATACCACAGGAAGTTTCAGGTAAGGGTCATTTCATGAATGTATATTATCACTTCAAAGTGCTACATGGAGAAGCTGAGAGAAAGGAGAGTAAAATGTTGGAAAAATGGGTGTTTCTTGTAGCCCTCATATATATCAGGAAAGGGTGACGAACTTCTGGAAAGAGCTGTGCTTTCTATCAAGGGAACAAAGAAATGAGCTCTCTCCTCCTTGTCCCATAAAATGAATAAAAAAAATGGGGTGACGAAATCACTCTGCATTTTGTACCTTTCTGGAGCTTATAGGAAGCCAATGAGAAATATAGTGCATGAATTCACTAGGCAAGATCCTCCTTAGATGTAAGCTTATCTAGGTCATTGAAGTCAAACTGATGCTTCCTACTAAGGAATCTGGTGTGGAGTGATAATGCAGTAGAAACACTTCAGACTAGTGTGTCTCTATCTGAAGACTGCCAGGGAAACCCATGCACTGACTCAGTAGAACAGATTTTCAAACTCTAGAATTTATGCTCCCCTCTGACTGCTTTTTTCAAAATCCCTGGATCTCAAACAGTACCACAGAAATTATTTGAAGAATTGAAATATTTAATTATATTATATCTGAATATTAAACACACAGTTAGCCTTGTTGCTTGATAGCATTGATGAAGCTTCAAAGATGGAAGGGAAGGTAACAGTACCTGGAGAAGAGTTGGGAGATGGGATAACTCTTTTACTAGTAAGAAACATTTAAAAAATAAAAGCCTGAAATACAGAATATATCACAAACTATATAGTGAGCAGAAGTCTGTAAAGGCAAAATGCAAATGGCGGTCACACTTAGAGATCTTAATTAACAGTTTATTTCCATTTTATTCAGAATCTGTTTGAACAGAAGAAAGATTTATATTTGTTGTAAAAGAGACCAGGAAGCATTTCCAAGATTTTCAGCTATAAAAGGTCTTCACGGGGAGTATGTAAGATATTGACACAGGTGAATGATGGTGTGCCTTTGGGCATGGCAACTGAAACAGCCATGAAAATTGAATTTCTTATAGTCTTGGAAAAAATAACTTCACTGTGTTAAAGGATTAATTTCCAGCTCATAAGTAAGAATATCAGCTCCAGTTTTGATAAAGTAGCAAATCTAAAAGATAACAAACTTGCAAATATCTCCGAAGCATCCACAAACTGGTGAGAACAAAGAGCTTTTCCATGCTCACTATGTTCATATGAAGAGCAAGGAATTCCTTCTGCAACAACACCTTGAACTTGAAGCCAGACATCTGGACATATAAAAGCCCTAATCTGTCTCCTTTTTCACATTAGGTCAGCCAAAATCTTAAATGTTCTAAATCAAGCCGTTTTGAATGGAGAACTTAAAGACTGATATAGGGACTTTTAGACAACTGCCTTAAAACTTGACCTATTATTTAGGCATACATTGCAGTTAGCTGAAAATTTCTATGTGATTTTCAAGGACCTCTGCTCTACTTAAATTTGTAGCCCTGCACCTTTTCCTAGTGGTCAGTGGAAAATACAGAAGATCCCCACAGACTATGAACCCAAAGAAGGCATTGAATCACAGCACTTTAACGTAGAAGCATCTTTGAACAGTCTCAGTCACTGAATCATTGTGAAATATTTCCCTTCTGGTTGGATCCTCACAAGGCAAAATATTTCAGAGTGTGGCCAGTGCCAGTTCATGCTAGGTGGTGCAGACCCAAATTACTGAAAGGCATGATGGACATGTGGTGAGGTAATTCTTTCTCTCAACTTCTAACGTGTCTTTTTGTTTATTCAACCCTTGTGTGTTCAACACTTGACAAGGTTAGGATCCATTTCCACTTCATAATCACGTGGGAGTGTCAGGAATGAGGTCTCTTTTTTTGTGGAAGAGGAGAAAGCAGGGGCTGATGTTCCACATGTGCCTTTCCTTAAATGGGTACCAAGCACAAGTGAATAGCTTTTTCAGTCCTTCCTCTTTTTCTACTATGTCTATTTTTTTCCTATGTATCTCCTGGGAAGGCAGAGTCTGTGAAAGTGAATGAACTGAACTCAGAACGCTATGAACTCTTCCTTTTCCCATAGTAGTGATGCTACTACAGTATTTTATGTGATGGGGGATTCTATTATAAACAAAAAGATATTTTCTCACTCCATTAATATTCAGTATGTTTTCTGAATATTTCTAGCCAAACAGTTTTGTAAGAAAGAACCTGTTGTGTTTCTAACATTGCCCCATCTCATTGATGTTTCAAGAACATTGGAAAAATTCTTTGATTTTGAAAAAGCTGGAATCAGTCTCCTTTCAAAAATCACAATCCCCAAATTAACTGTCTACAGATTTGAAGGAAATGTGGGTTCTAATAATACTCTGAGAGCTTAATATATAATTACTGAAACAGGGAGGAAGGTGAAGGATCCATCAATGCCAGCTTCTATTTCGCACTGATTTGATCAAACCAAGCCAAAATTTAAACTGACAGCTGTTGCTTCTCAGAGGGGACTGGGGGCTGAACTGTTACAGTGTAAAACGTGAGTTGCTTGTACTTGGAGATCAGTGAGAAATCTCTGCTTGTATGGACACAGAGCAGCTCAGCCCAGGATGTGGGAGAGCTGAGTTTGCTGGTGTGCTTGCAGCAGGTGGCCTGGATTTGGCTTTAGGAGAGCTTCACATCCGTTGTGGAAAATAGATTTAGGTGGTGCCATTTACAGGGATGCAAAGATACTTTTTGAGAAGGCAACAGCGTGATGTGCTAAAACTGAGAGACACACCTCTTGTGCTGGTTCTGAAAGAAAGTGGGATTTATTGTGGCATAAGAGCAAAGGGTAAGCTCCTCTGCTCCTTCTGCTTCTCTTCTTGTTTATCAAGTAGCAGATGTGATAAAAGAGGAATTCAACATCCAGTCAATATCATAGCTGTATCCAGGCAGGCAGCTGACGTATGGGATTTTGAGAAGTGTCATGTTCTGCATGTATAAATATACCTCTCTTGGATATGTGTTGCTTACTTTTTATATTATTATACTCTTTTATATTAAAAAAAAACCAAACACATTGGGCTTTTTCTTTTGCAACAGATTTCAGGTTTTCATCCTTCCAGCTGCTGAGCGCTTCCAGCAATGCTCTGGCTGCTTCCAGTTTGGCTGTATGGCCATGGCATCTGAGGACTAAGTATCTTGGAGAAAAGAGTCCCATTTTTTTGACATTGCCTTTTTCGCTTCTTACTTGAAAATGCTGTACCTATTTACCTGTTTATGGTGATTAAGGAATATAGAAACAGCAAGAAAATGCAGTAAAAACCCAAACTAAACCCTACAAAAGTGGGACTCGACCATTTCTCAACGTAACTCTGTGGCAGTTTAATGTTAGTTGTGAGCTTGTCCTAGATAGAAAGCCACTATGGGGTGCAGCAGGCAAATGCCAGCCCCCTAGATTGCACCTAATTAGTTTATGAGATTGCAATACTTCTGGCAAGTGCAAAGCAAAGTGTTCTGCTTGCACTGTTGCCAGAGTTGCAGTACAGAGCAGGATTAGGCAGCTGCTAAATAATTCATGATATGTAGTGTGTTTAAAAAATGCCTGCTGACAAATTTCCATTTTTATAGACAATCCAAGGAGTCAATATACCTGTCTGACTTTGTATCGATAGTTGTAAGCTCCTGGCTGGTGCCATGCCTTCCTGAGCAGCCTGGAGTACAGGGAACAGGAACACACTGGGCTCTCTCCCAGTACTGTTCTATATCATGCAGGCAATAAACTTTTTAGGAGGGTGACTGTTGCCTAAAATTTTTTCAGTATTGAATATATTTATTTAGCTTTTTTTTCCCCACATTTGTCAATATTTTTCATTTGAGCTCTTTTCCACAAAAACAAAAAACCCAGCCCTCTACATTTGTGCATTTAGGCTTTGGCTAGATAATATTTCTGTGTATCTTTTTTGGTTTTATATCTGCAAAGGTGAATACCACTCCTATGCAGTGTAATTTGGTGACAGCAATGAGAGCTGCCTACTCTCACAGAGTTTGCAGGCATTAAAGGAACCACCAGCTGCTGGATGGTACCAGCAGGGATTCACGCAGCAGTAGCTGATGTCTGGGCTAATGGGAGCCTTTGCTATGTACTCCTGGATGCTCTGAACCCATCTCTACTTGTTCTCTTGCCAGCCTGAGGCCGGCCAGTAGATAAAATGCTATTGCTTAGGTATTTCTTTCGCCTAATGGAGGCTGAAGTGATTTATACAAACTCAGTCTGATTTACTTTACAGCAGAGAATCATTATATGTTTTTTAACGGGAGCTCGTGTGTACAGATTTTGTCCGGGAACACACATTGAAAAAGTATATTTCTCTGTATTGTGCACTCTTCTGGTTACATGTGAGTGCTTCCATTGGCTGTACTGGATTTCTAAAAAAATCATCTCCAAGCCCTAAATGACAAGTGCAAAAAATTAGGGGTCAATTTTCCAAGGGAGTTGCAATCTGGATTGCATTCATCACAATTTCAGATAAAGTACATTAAATAGGGATCTGCATGCATAGGAGCAGCAGTTGCCTCCTGCATATTCAGAGTGAGTGCTTACTATTCTGGGGTCACAAAAGAAACAAAGTTATTTTTCAGATATGAATCATGCAAACTCTCTTTTCTCCATAGTCTTCTAAACACCTCTAAAAAATGCACTTTCGATTAAATTTGCCCAGACACAGAGCCTGCACTGAAAGGTATTAAGAATTTGACACACAGGTATTTCCAAACACTTTTAAAAGTCCATCCTTTTTTCTTGCCACACTTCAGTCCCAAGTGACCACTGGTTTACATGAATGGTCATTCTGAAAAGAGATACAGGCATGTGGGATTAAGTACCTAGCAGCAGGAGTCTAAAAGAAGAGACAAACTAAACATGTGCCTTACCAGGTTAATAATTCAGTATATATATAAAAAAAAAAAATGGTGAGTATTTTGAGGAGAAGACACTTTTCAACAGGCACTAGCAAGGAAAAAAGAATGTGTTTTTTTCTCTGCTGTTCTCAGTGCCTCTGAATTCAGTGTTCTTTGTGTTCTCTGTGCTTCTGTGCCATTTTTCCCCCACACTTCAGGTAATCATGTAGAAGCAGACACTTACAACTAGGAACAAGGCTGAATCAAAAGAAGATCTACAGTACGCTTTTGTGACTCGCACACTCAAATATGTAATACTAATTATGAGGTAGATAAAAAGACTTTTTGGTCAGGCCCTACAGATGGGTTTTATTTTCTTTCCTTCAGGCTGTATTCTGTGTGCGATGTATTACTTTCCTCCTAGCACATAATATTTATACAGCTTTAATTCCTGCAAAATGCTAGTGTTTATGACCTGTGGGGCTTTATCTGTTCCTGTATCCTTCTACATGTGATAAGGCTTAGAGGGTAATACTCTGTATAATATAACTCTTAGATGATAGTGCTTGTTAAACCATATTGAGTGCAGCAGTTGCTGGCCAAAGACTCCACACAGTCAGGCTGGATGGCTCAGGGTTCACTGTTAATGAACTGCCTCTGTTTAGTTGAAAAAAAAAAAAAAAAAGAAAGTAAATGAAGGATAGTTTGGGTTAAGGTCTTTAGACAGTGTTATACAGGACTCCAGGTTAAATAATCCACTGAAATTTAACATCTTTCTGTGTAATAAGTGCAGGCTGATGAAAAAATGCAAAAGTCTTTCCTCTCAATGTTTTTTTGATAGACTGAATAATTTTACAGATAGATTTCTCGAAGACATCAGCGTCATAGCTGGGGTACTCAGGCAGCATAGAGCAGGTGGTCATGATTCTGAAACTTATAATAAGCAGAGAACCAAATTAGCTAGAATCAAATGCTGTTTGCAATTGGGAGACCAAGGCATGGAAAAAACAGTTCACTATAGTAGCATGTATAATACTGTACTATACTGCTACAGTACTATTCTGCACTACAAATCTGGAACTATGTACTGTAGCTCACCATTCAAAATTAAATTATTCCAATTTCTGTTTCTCCAAACAAAGCAATTCTGTCAAATAATGCAGAAAAGTTCATCTTGTAGTATTTGCTCTTATTAAAAACAGATTGTGCAGTTGTCGGTGCTTACGCACTCTAGGTCTGCTGCGGTCCAATTCCTTTGGTACATTAACATAATAAAGACAGAAGATAAGACAGAGATGATAATTGTTGTGCTTTTTCTTCTCTGTTCTCCTTTATTGTTGATTTTTAACTCTTGGAATATTTAGAAGACACAGAAAATGCAAGCCATTACAGTACCTGCAACTGTAATTTAAAAATTCAGTTTGGTTGTGAGTTCATGGATATATTACCAGATATAAGAGAATGTCAGAGCTGTTTCAGCCTGAGTTGTAGGAGTGAATAGCTTATGACCTTTCTTTGATAGTTCTTTATCTCTCTCTTTCTTTTTCCCTTATTTTGTTCATTTTTTTTCTTTTTCTACCGGGTTTTAAAAACTTGCTCAATGCCTCAGAAACTCTGTACAAGCTTGTAGGGCAAGTTAACAACTTGAAACAAAATGACAAATATATCAGTCACACTTTCACATTCTGTATACTAGCAGGGAGAAAAAGGGATTTCCTACGTTTACAATTAAAATTAATCAGGTGCTATAAACCAAAACACGTGCTTCAGGATGAGAAGTGGTAGATTATAATCAATTTTTATGTGTGTATGTAGATTATAATGAATCCATTAGATTGCTTTTATATTCATGTTATTAATGGTTTCTCTGGTTTGCCTGGCATTTTAAACTCACATAAGAGATTCAGTACCTTGAATAACACAAATATTAATTCCTGAGGAAGGAGGAATCAATATTTTACCTTCTATTTAATTAAAATTAAAGCAAAATCTTCCAGGTCATAATTTTATGGATACCCTTGAGAAATCCTGAAACAGATTTGTCTTAATTTAGGGGGTTTATGTCCAGGAAGCTACCATGCAAACAATTCAGTGAATTTGCAGCATCTATAGTTCATCCTGCTAAATTCCTCTGGAAACAACCTTGGGATAAGGTAAGTCTTAGTTGCTCACTATTTCCAAGCCAAAGTTGATTGCATACACATGGTGAATGCAAGGCAGGCAGTGTGCTCTAATCCTCTTTCCATTTCACTGTGGGTTGATTGATCACTGTCTGTGAATATCTTTTACCAAACTTTCTATAAATTAGTTTGTGGATTAATTCATGGGTGATTTTGTGTGCTGTAGCCTGGTTTTCAAAGAAAAAAATAACAACAGTTGAAATAATGTTTAAAGGTCCACAAACAATAAATGGTCTCTCATCAGCTTTCTTGAACAATATTACAGAATCACAGAATAATGGAGTTCAAAGGGACCTCTAGAGATCATTCTCATGCTGGTTCTTGACTTAATTGTTAAAGTGGAACACTTATCCTCTATCAAATTTAGTCTAATTGGAGCCCATACAAAGCAAATGTGTGCCTATGGGTGCTTTTCTGACAAACCCGTTCCTAAATGAAGGACTTGCAGGACTTTTCCATGCCTTGGCACACTATGATAATGGCCTGCTTTATTCTACACCACTTGTCATTGAGTTTATTTGGATTTTTAAAGAAAGCTGTGCATTATCTCCTTTCTCCCTGTGTTTGATTCTATTACAGTACACCAAATAGCCTGGACAACCACAGAAGTTATGCAAAGTAATAAAAACTGTGGCATGATCTATCCATAATGCACGCACGAACGTTGTATAACGCAGATACCAGAAAATAGTAGTTTCTCATTTATAGCTCATCACTGTAAAGTATTTGTTAACTATTACTTCAGTGGGATTAGGGCTGCTTTTCTGCAACAGGAGCTCATGTGTTAAGTAAAACAAAAAAAGAACCTCTTCAGGTGTAAAATAGTTTAAAATCCATGAAAATCAGGTAGTGCGGTGTCATACAGGGCAAAGGGGAAGAAGCTCTGTGTTAGTAGCACCCTAAATTTTAAGTGCTCCCAAAATTGTATGACAGAAGGCTAACTGGCATTTATATGTAATTGCTGTTGTAAATTACATCTAAAAGATAAATGGAACCTGATAAAAGTTCTTAATACACGCAGTGCTGGAGAGTTTAAGCATTAGTGTATGGGTATTAAAAACAATAATAATTTTGTTCTAATTAATCTTATTCCATATTAAATCTTATCATCTGTCTCCTGCTCTTTATCATATGAGTAGAATGATATGTTAAAGCACATGATCTTAAATAATATTTTTTTTCATCCTCTGCAACTCTCTTTCCTTCTGTACAAAACACGTTTTCTACTAGCAGACACTGAAATTGTATTTACTTTTGTAGAGGAAAAGCTAAAATTCGGACAAGATTTATAAATATCTGGGATGATTGACACAAAATATCTGGGGTGACTGGGCAAACTGACCAACTATAACATGGCTCGTACAGTAGCTATGTCTACAAATTGTTCTTTTGTTTTCCACACTGAAGGAAGAAAACGAGATTAGTTTTTCAAAAGGTTCCTTCTAATTTTTTACTGTGACAGTTTTTGCCTTTTTGCCATTGTGAGTTTTTACCATTCTGAGTCTTTTACTATCATAAGTTGCTGCCTTCAAATTCTTCTGTAAGTTCTTTGCCCAGGTTCATTTTAATTTCCCTTCCTTGGTATCTGCTAAATGTTTTAATGGGGCTTTTTATTCTTTTCTGTAGCAGATGGACGGGATGCTGTCTTGGTTTGAGACAAATTTGGAGGAAGGTCCGAAATGAACGTCCCTCTGACAGAAGGCAGATTTCAGCAGCCCCTCCCCCACCGGGGTCAGAAAGAAATTCCTCGGAGGAAAGTGGAAAAAAAATATTTATTTAACAAGTGAAGTGTTCGCAGGCACGGAAGAAGAATGTTAGATAATAAAACCTCTCGCTGTGGAGAAGAAACCTGGGAAGATTTCAAAGTCCATTCTCTGGGTGTGGCTCTGCCCTCTCTGGAGCTGGGGTTCAGCCTGGCCCCCTCTGGGCCACGGTGTAGGGCCTCCCAGTGATGTTCTGGTGTTGCTGAACAGTCCAGAAGAGAAGAAGAAGAAGAAGAAGCCAAAGTCCCAGGAAACTCCGTGCTTTAGCTAATAACAAGAAGCTAGCTAAAAAGCAAGAGAATGCCACTCTCTTCCTGCTGCAGAGAGCTGAGAGCTGAGGAGAAGAGCCAGCGAGTTATCTCCATTTTGAACACAAGCCGCCCAAAGAATTCCCACCGGCTTCCCCCCGCCTCTCTTAAAGGTACAGAAAGGCACAGGATTCATGTCTGGGCATAGAGCAGGCGATAGAGAATACAGCCTCATAAAGTCACCCCAAGACAGATGCCAATAACAAAGAGGAACACTGTTACATCAGGCACACTGGATTAGATATTGATCATATTGACAGAGATGTGAAAAGTGGAGCTATGCCTATCAGTGGATGGGAATCAGCATCTCACCTGTAAGTGGAGGTCTTCACACTCTGCCAAAAATTAAATTAAAAAACAATAATAGGATTGGGATTCTTGTTGGCTGTCAGCAAGACTGGGGAACCTAGAAAATAAACATTTTTTCATAGAAAATAACCACAAATAAAGCCCTATAACAATAGCTGTAGAAGCATTAGTCTTCCTACTCATTTTAATTCCCAGTTTAATTTCTCTAGACTCTGATGTCTCAGTATCAGTGAGCAGGTTGCAGTTGTCTCTGCTGAGCAGTGTTGGCCAGGACTCTGCATGCATGAAATGCCTTTTTGGTTTGGTGGGACAGAATCAAACCCATTTAAAGACGGGCACTTGATGACCAAAGTTGAAAACTGCTCTAAGAACTTTAATGGACACTACCCAGCTTAGAAGATAACTTCCCTAATATTTCCAGCATCTCAGTTTAGTAGGATGTGGCCCTGAGGACTTAATTTGGTTCATGATTTTTGCTATAACTGCTACAATATGGCCTAGCTCTAAAAGACAATGAATGTCAGGCAGCAGGGAACAGAAATAAGCTTTTGCTGTAAAGAAGGTATCCCATAATTCCCTTTTCTATGTTCGTGTCTTCCTGAAGTACACATGAAATTCGAAGTTGGCAGGCCATCTACTCAGTATCTTGAACTTGTTTGGCAGAATCTGTCTAGACACTGGAATGGTGTAACTGGAGCTGTAGTGTTTTTCTTCAGCAATGTTTTCAGTTTCAACAAAACTGGTTTGGGTTTTCTGGGACACAGCAAGGGACAGCCTATTCCTTCTAGACCTTGCAATGTATGAATGCAACTCTCTTTTCTTGGTAGGCCATGACTTTCTATCAAAGAATATGACATCTCTTATCTCTGTGATGGCCTACACAATGTCATTTGGGGAACGCTGGTCTCGTCTAAGCTAAAACATTCCTGGGACCTTTATCCCATTTGTGTCTTGGTTTCTGTAACATATAGTAAAATGGATAAAATTAAATTAATCATCATTCAGAAGGTGGTGGCACTTCTAAACCAGTCCCTTTGTCTTTCTGTCATGATTTAACCCCAGCCAGTAACCAAACACCACACAGTTTCTTGTTTACTCTCCCAGCAGCAAAATCAGAGGGAGAATTAGAAGGGTAAAAGCTAATTGGGTTGATATGAAAACAATTTAAAAGAAAAAGTCACAAATGAAAGCAAAGCAAAACAAGGATTTCATTCACTTCTTCCCATGGGCAGGCAGGTGTTCAGCCACCTCCGGGACATGTCACACGTAATGGTTACTTGGGGAGACAAGCACCATAACTCCAAATGTCCTCCCCTTCCTCCTTCTTCCCCTCAGTTTACATACTGAGCATGATGCCAGATAGTCCAGAATATCCCTTGGGTCACTTGGGGACAGCTGTTCTGACTGTGTCCCCTCCCAGTGTCCCATGCATCTTCAAATTCCTTGCCAGTGTGACAGCACAAGGTGCAGAAAAAGCCTTGGCTTTGTGCAAATCCTGCTCAGCAATAACAAAAACCTCTCTGTATTATCATCACTGTGCTCAGCACAAACCCAAAACACAGCCCCGTAATAGCCTTGTGAAGAAAACTAACTCTACCTCAGCCAAACCCATCATGCTTTCATATATGTAGTATCATTCACTTACCTGTGACTTACCAGCCATCAGCACCTCAACACTGCCAAGGTAAAAGTAGCTTGGTCTCTGTTGCTGTTACCTTCAACATCATCTGCCAAAGGAGGACAGCATCACATAACCTGGTTTGGTGTCCAGCAAAACAATGCAATTTGACAGAGTGCACCATTGAGGGGGTTGATTGACTGATCTCTGTTGATGTAGCTGTGGGGCAGGAAGCCTGAATTCTGGTGGCTTATTTGATGAGATAAAGGACTGACTAAAAGAGGGTAAGTATAACTACATGAGTCAGATCTCTAGATTATCCAGTAATCTTCCAGCCCTAAACACAGGCTGGAGGGTTCATATGGTTTCATGTGCTTTTCTGATCTTTTTTTGGCTCTGTTTTTTAATATGTTTTGTGCCTGTTTGTCTGTTTGGTTTAGAGTTGGGTACACCCTAAAGTATTTTCTATATGCTTTATCTGGTACTTAGGGCTTAGAAAATTCATGCTGATTTCTCAGGAGTTTAACCTCATACAGTTTCCTGTTTCTCCTACTTCTTCCCACTGCTGTAGCTATATGCCAGACAGACAGAATTCTGGGCTTCTGATGATGAAAACTAGTTGCGTGGTATAAGTAGGAGTGATACTGATGACACATAAACGCATGCATTCCGGTCTAAAAGGAATACAACTTTCTCCTCCGTGATACCCTTCTCAACCCCTGGGCAAAATATCTTAATTACATTGATTTCAAAGCATTTCAGTTCCTGTTTCTAATTCACACTAGCATGCATTATTAAAAAATTAAGCCCTTGTCCCCTTGGGAGGCTTTTCTTCCAGCTTTTTCTTGATAGAATATGTCAACTTACGCTTTTCTTAGGTTTTCCATATCTGCATTCCTTGTGTTGTTCCTTCATATATATTCCCTTTCAGGCCTAAAACAAACAATAAGTTTTGTGATTCTTTACAGGCTAGAATTGTGTGCTATACTTAAAACTAAACTGCATTATTTAATATGCATTTGGTTTTTTTATTTGCTTTGATTTGGGTTTTAGCATTTCTTTTGAGGAACTTAACGATTCTTTGAAATATGGTATCCACATGTTTTCTTACCAGCTGCTACTTATTAATTTCCTGTCTTCATAACTGTGAATATGCATGTGTTTTTCTTCATTTTTTACTGCTGGTAGATGACCCATGTACTTACCCATTTTAAATCGAAGTACACCTTCCTGTCAATTCCACAATCCCAAGTCTTTATTAGCAATGGAGTATGTGGGTCCCCCATTTGCTGCCAATGTAAGTAGTCAAATATTATTCATACCAATTGCAAAAAAGATAAAACAATGTTTATAGCATAAAGTTTAAGAGGTTTTTCAGCCTCAAAATGAGCCTAAATTTTTGCAGGCATTTGTAAATGCCTCTGAGTCAATGAAACATTAAGAAATTGACATCATAAGGTGTAACGAGTATTGCCTCCATAAGGTTCTTACATGTTTTTATTTTGAATGAAAATTCTGTCAATTAAATTGTATTTTCATTACTTTCTTACACCATAGTTATTGCTTTCCATCTTTCCAGACCTGGGACGTGGTAACGACAAGGGTCATTTTAGTCCCCTGCAAATGTGACTGAAACCAAGCACCCATCTTGTGCTGAATTTGTGAGTGACACACATGTTTTAGGGAAGATCTGCAGAGTGAATAAAGCAAATGCTCAAAATGTTATGTTGTTCTTATAGAAACCTTTCCATTAAAAAATCAGGACCCTTCCAGAAGTCATCTCATCTAAATGTAACTCTCTCACTGTTAGCACTTTAGCCTGAGGTAGTTATTGAGACTTTCTGCACTGTCCATGGAGGAATCTTTGTACCGGCTTGGGTGATCTTTCCTCTACCAAGAGAAGAGTCCAAGACCAGGGGAAAAGTGTTTCTCTAGCATAAATGACAATCTCTAGCACTCAGATTTTAGGTAATATGGATCCCACCTTTATTTTCTGTACCTTCCTGCTGTCTCTCAGGATCAGGCCTATTTTTTTCTGGCCGAGATACAAATGCAAAGGCACATTTAGTGTGTCTCAAGGATGGCAAGGGACTCTCAGATCTATCATTCTGTGTTAAGCTAGAAGTCATGGGAGGATACTTTCGCAAAGGAATATTTATGTGAAAATCCTTGCATAGATTTTCTTCTGTTGTCTGAGAGGTGATTCTCTGCCCAGTCCCTCGCCTGTGTCTGTCCTGTACCCAGGGAGCTGTCAGTGTGAAGCATGGCTGTTATCATCCCTTTTCTGACTCTGTGCCCTGCCAAAGAAAACAACAGCCATGAGAGCCAACTCTCCAGGCTTCTGGCACCCACAGTGCTCGTAGCCCACACAGGAGAATATATTTATTCCTTTGCAGGACCTTGCAGATGCACAAGGCTTTCTATAAACTTATCCATGTGTGATATAGCCTGTTCCTTCTAAAAGGTAGCTGCTCACAGTGCTCTTTATTTTGTCTACTGCTCACCATCAGCACGAATATAAAATTTTCTGGGCTAATCAGGAAGGGCTTTTATTATTTCTGGTTTTCTGTGGTTAACCTCGTTGCCATTGGATTCGGATAAATGTTACCACTGTGACTTAAAAAACTGTTTAAAGGCCATTTGGCTGATTTGAATAGCTAACTACATACATCACATACATGATATTATTATTATTAATAATAATAATAATAATATTTCAACCAAAACAACTATTATAATAACAATAGACTATAAAAATAAAAATAAATAAAAGCAATGTTGGGAATTACTAGGAAAGAAATCGAGAAGAAAAATGAAAAACGAAGAAAGACATAGAGAAGAAAATAGAAAAGAAAAATGAAAAGCATAAGTGAAATTTATGCTGTTAAAGTTACCAACTTACATTGTCAATATGGTGTGTTGTTCCTTCCTCTGTTTTCTTTTCGCCCAGTTGATATGGTAAAAGGTGATCAGAAGTCTGGAAGTATCACAGTAGTTTTCTGGATGAATAAGCTTTGACTCCTCAGCTTTGAAAAGACATGACTCTGGGTGACATGACTGGAATCTCTAAAATCAGGCGTGCCCGGTGAATCCAAAGTGACTCTGCACTGTTGCTTCTGACATAAGAACACACTTGCAGTGTGTTTAATTTGGGGAGGAGGGGATGATGAGAACAAACAGAGATGCTTCTTCACCCATCAACTAGTTAAGTTTTGTACAATTGCCACTGTATTGAGGATGTCAAAATTTTACATGGTTGCTAAAAGCAGCTCATGATTTTTGCAGAGAAAAAATACGTCAGTGGTTCTTAGGAGCAAAGTCAGCACATTTATGTCCGGAAGTCATTTAATTACAAGTCGTTGAAGACTGGGAGGGTTTTCTGGGAAAATATTGCTGTATACTTGCTTAGCTCTTGTATTCTTCCCTGCTAGTTCTTATCAGAAATTGATTACAGAACAAGAAAGCTGTTTGACTTGACCCATTATAGTTTAATTTTTCCATTGTTTCTCTTTGCCCAAAGAAATTTAATTTAGCTGTGATCACTGATTGTAGTCACAGTAGTGACCATGTTCTGACTGTCATTAAGTTAGAATAACTACCAGCCCTGACATCCTGCCCTAGCTGTTCATTGCTATCCTTTCACCAGTGTTTATGGTGCCCTTTACCCTGGGACAACTGAGCACAAATGCACGTGTAGCCATTGCCCATCCTCTTTCTGTCAAAAAATCCATATTTAAAAGAAACTACTTTAAGGTTATCTTGCGCCACTTGTGCTGGACTGAGTGAGGAGAGGGAGTAAAATAGCAGGTTTGCTGCCTGGTTCTGAGTGAGCAGTGCAGTTGTTGAGCATGCTAATTATGCAGACTAATGCAAATTAAGCTCTCTGAGTTGACCATCCTTTTGCTCCCCGCTGTCTGCTCTGCCTCTGCCGTGAAGATCAGGTCCCCTGTGGCAGGGCTGATTAATGCACACGCACAAGAGCTCCTGCAGCACCACATTCCAGACATTAGAATTGACTGGGATCCATTACTGCTTACCTCTGGGTTGAACTTGAGTTGACTTGGGAAGGGCTGCAGAAATAGACCCAGGTAAGGCTTTAAACCATGGCTGAGCTGAGAAATTTTGCTTGATGGAACAACAGCCTTTGTTCAGATAGCCTTGGGCAGAAAACCACACCATGTAAAAGACAGAGTCAAGCTTGGAAATACGTGACTTACCTTTAGCTCATCTAGGGTAGGAGCCGGGATCCCAAATTAATGCAGTGTAGGACTGAGAAAAAGGTGTTTTGCTAACAGTAAGTCTCTTTGCTAACTGCTGATGCTTGCATGGGAGAAGTGAAAGTAAATATTAATGGTCTTGAAAGAGATTATCTTCTGTACCAAGCAAACTCCTTTAAAGAGTCAAAGGTTTAAAACCACAGATCAAACTGTTTCATAAAATGAAAAATAAAAAATCTGCCCTCGAAAAGAACAGCTTTTTAAAATTTGTTTCTAAACTAAAAGCTTAATTGTATTTTTTATTATTATTATTATAAGCTCAATAGTTAAGAATTCCAATTAGAAAGTATGTAATTTCGAGATTTAAATAAGTCTTATTTTTAATTAAGAGGCATTCCACCCTATATATTCCACTAGAAATAATTTAGAAGTTTATCTCTTGAAATCAATTTTATTCTAATTTTATCCTTTGGTACTCAATTCTAATTAAATTTTCATACCAGTTTTACTGCTCCATGTCAGAATCTGAGTGCTTTGGAAAAAAGCATTTTCAACCCCAAACTCATAATTTCTGATCAGATTTGCTTCTCTGCTGCTATTTTGTTGCCTTTCTAACAATGTAACTGTAATTTATATAGTGAGATATTGATTTTTTTAGAATTTTCTGCATTTTATGTCTTGGTAATAAAATGCAAGCACTTCTATTCTAATAAATGTGTTTTAAAGAGTTTCCCATACCTTTAACAAACACTGGGATAAAACTCCAGAATTCCTGATTAAGAAAACATGAAGCATTTGCTAATGAAATGCCAAAAATGAGACACTTGGTCAGAGTGAAATTCATAGCTGCTCAGGGAACTCATAGCTGATATAATTTTCCCCACAGGTCAAGTGTAAGCGCTCCTCTCTCTGTAATAGTGCCACATATGAGAGTGGATATCATCTGTTTGCCTTTCTTAAATCTGCCTTCAGTGTCCTTTAGTCTTTTAAAAGTTGGCTTAACATGGTGGCTGGATCACGTAGTGGTTTATTTATATGTTGTTACCTCTCCATTCTTCTGGGAATCTCTCAGGTCTACCAGGATCCCCATGGTTTTACATACAGACATCTAAAGAACTCTGCAAAACCAGAGAGTTCCTGTCAAAGAGCAAGCAGAATTGTGTTGTCTATACAAAATCCAGGAGGGGTTTATGTTGTCTTTTTTTGAAAAGTTCTTGGTGCAAAAAAAAAAGGCATCCTGTGAGGTAAACTGCTGTTTTGGAAAGTACAGTCTTCACTGTTAGAGGATAAAGACTTAGAATGGCCAACTCCTTATCTCCTCTATCATTTCTAAAAAACAAATTGGTTTTTTTGAATGCATACTGTGGAATGAATTAAGACAATGCAAAACTCAAAGTGCAGGGCTGCTTCTTTTAGCTACATCTTTGCATATTTATCTCGCATCCTTGTTTCATGGTTTGCGTTCTTTTTCAAAAGAAATATTGAGTTTCAAAAGAAATTATAATACTTCCTCTTAAAAATACTCATCACCTGCATATTGCAGTTGACCCTTATATTTTCAGCATTCTTACTGTCCCATCTGAATGATGGATAAGGTGATGCTCAGTACTTACTTCTGTTAGATACAATGTTCCAGGGAAAAAATATCTTGAAGAAGATGTATTTATACTTTCTTCTCTTTACATCTTTTTAGAATCTCAACACATTATAGAAGAAAATTTTTAATGGTGGAATCAGGAGTAGTATTTGCATACAACTTTATTTTTGTAATCAAAATGCTGGAGGTTCTGAAGAACTGCCTTAATCTCATCCTGACTTTTTGGCAGTAAAATCCTTGTTCTTTTTTAATCTCACTAGTGTGAGTCAGGTTTCACAGAACTGTAAAAAAATCCAGCCAAAAACTGACCTTGAAAGATTATCTTGTCCAAAATTTTGTGGGAAAGGGAGTCTTCTTGAGATTATCTAGAACACTGTGCAGTTGCATCCTGAAAAACTCCAAATTTGCCTTTAAAAAAAAGACAAAAACAAATTTAAAAAAAAAATCCAGTTTGCACAATGTTGCAAGACCCAGCTGCAGAGGTTTTGGATAAGTCTAATAGATGGACTGTCATGGATATGTTCTAAGAATTTTAAAAGACAGAAGAGAGAGACTGTAGTTTTATAGCTTGGGTAGTACTGATCAGGCGAGAGGATATCCTGGAGGGCTGACCCCTGTAAACACCCTTTTTAAATGCACAACAAGACAACTTACTAACAACATCTGCAAAAAATATAACACTAAACTATATCAGTAGTTTTACTGACTTTAAGGTGGCAGATGTCAGTGGCATTTAAGGAATTATTATGTAAGCAAATAACCATGCGAAATTGAAATCATCAAAGGATTGGTTTTGTTTGGTGACAAAATGATAAAAATTAAGAGCAGTAAACATAAACCTTAAATCAAGCAACAGTTTCTCAGTGCACAGCATGAAGTGAAGGCTCTTAGACTGGCTTGTGGAGGAATTAATTAGGTAATGTATTTAATGAATCTAGAGTACTTTGAGGAATATGAAGTGCTTTATAACTGCTAGGAATGTTATTTCTTAATTATGTATTTATTTACTTTTAAATCATGTAAATTCCAAAGCACATATAAAAAACATCAATAGCTTACTTCTTCGGGAGCTCAGTCTCAGAACTTCTTGTGAAGGAGTGGCAGGGGGTGGAGGGGGGTATTTCAATACTTTTAATTTCAATAGATTTGTGCAACTTGAAGCACGTTAGTTCTATCCTTAAATGATTTCTGCTTGTGTTTTAATGAATCACTGGGAAAGTCTGATGCAAAAAATACAGAACACCCTTAGGAACAGAACTCCACAGACACTCGCACACTAACCAAGCTAAGTTCTCTTGCTTTTTGCTTTTGTGTATCACTCAGTAAGGATCCATACAGGCTGCACAGGAATTATCTGAGGGAACACAAGAAGCCAGGATCTCTTTCTTTCTGGAAAGTAATTGCCCTGCTTACCAGTCTATAGCTCATTAATTAAACAATTGTCTCTCATTCTCTCATTTTCTTTCTTCTATAAGCATTCACCATGGGCACAAAATGAGCAGAGAAAAAGAAGACCTTAGACTTGTAGATTAGTGCAGCTCTGCAGGACATATGTGTGTTCTATGAGTTGTTACTCATTACAGCTGGTGCCATCTCTGAGATCATAGTGCTGAAGTTGTGGAAAATTGAACTCTCATGGAATTTTGTTGCCTCTTGGGTGATTTCAATTAGCAGAACAATTTAATTATCAAGGGGCTAAATGTGATTTGTATCCTCCAACTCTTGTTTTGAACCTCTTTGTTAATTTCACTAATTAGAGTATCAGCTGTTTCGAGTAAACTCTGAAAATTATCCCAGACTAATATGAATTGTAACAAAAAAGCTACTCCTAAATATTGTCTGGAGTTAGCAATGATCTCAAAATTTAAGGTTTCTGATTTTTAATGGAAAGCTCCATTCTTTCAGTGGAGAATGACTTTTCCAGTGTACTTTGCTTCTGCAATAATACTTTCCCTTTTGTTCTTCTTTCTCCCAGTTGCAGGTTAATTTGCTTCTTCTCCCATTACCCTGCTGACTTTTCCATTCCAACCTAAGTGTTTCAATCACTGTTATAGAACCCAGCTATCTGGCAAAGTCCTTCAAGCCTGTTTTCTTCTTCACCACTGAACTGATTTTGACAATAAATTGATCATGGCTGTAGAATGTACTCCGCTACTGCATAAACTGTTCCATTATTTTAAATTTTCTCACAATAATGAAGTACAGAACATGTAAACTTTTTTGCACGTGTAGCCCTGTGTTCCCCTTGGGGCATTTGTTTTTACCCTCTTTTCTGCTGGCTGAATCTCCCATCACATTTTTGTGCACCTAAACTATGGGAACTTCTCCTTGGTCAGGGGAGATTGGGTTAGAGAATACGCAGGCAAACTTGGCATCTACAAGTTTCTGGGCCCTTATGGGATGCATCTACAAGTGCTGAGAGCTGATGGACACCATAGGAAGGCAGCTCATGATCATCTTGAAAGGCTATGGCTATCAGGAGAGGTGCCTAAGGGCTGGAAGAAAGCAAATGTCACTCGTGTCATCAAAAAAGGGCAAGAAGGAGGACCCACGGAAGTACCAGCCAGTCAGCCCCATCTCAATCCCTGAAAAGCTGGTGGAGCACCTTATTCCATCTCTATCCACATGGATGACAAGAATGAGATCAGGACAGTCAGCATGAATTCATTAAAAACACATCATGCCTGACCAACCTGGTTGCCTTCCATGATGAAAAAATTACCTGCATGGATGAGGGCAGAGCAGGGAATATTGTCTACCTCAACTTCAGCAAGGCTCTCAACACTGTCTCTCACAACATTCTCTCACAGGCAGACTCAGGAAGCGTGAGCTGGGTGAGGGGGCAGTGAAGTGGATTGAGAACTGACTGACCAGCAGATCCCAGAGGGTGGCAGTCAGTGGGACAGGGTCCACTTGGAGGTAATTGCACAAGCTTTGGATCCTGTTATCAACCTGTATCACCTTGCTTAAGAACTCTTTTCTTGAGAGCCAGAAGTTCACCTTTGGCTCCCTCAGTAACTGTATGTATAATATTTGTAAAACATGAACAATGAAAATAAAATTAACTTGTAAACCAAACATTTACTTACAAGCAGCTGATCTCAACTGATCCATTGCTTTACTTTATACTAATACTTAAATTATGATCTCATAGTATCTGATTTATTGGTTTTTATAGCCTGCTTCATTTTCAGCTGCTGACTGGGAATTTCTTTATATAATAAGGGGTTTTTTTCTTATTGAGAAATTATGATGTTTTGCATGGGCATGGGTCAGGCTTTTTGAAAAAGACTTCATTTTTGTAAATTTAGAATTTTTAGATTGGAAAGCATTTAGAAGTTGACTAAAGATCCTTTTTGACATTTTCAGAATGAAAACAGAAATTTATTTTCTTTTATGTTTGCACTTATTTTCTTCCTGTGATGCTCAGTCATTTTTCTTTCAAAGAATGAAAAGGTCAAACCAAACTGCTGTGGTTTAAAACTAAATGTTTGAAATTATTAAGTTGCAACCTAACAATGAGTTTATAAAAAAAAAAATTTTAGTTCCTTCATTTCATCCCATGGACAAAAAAAATCATAGCCTGACTAATGTTTCTTTTTTAGGAAAATCCAATTTTCACAATTTTTTTAAACTTTTATATTAATTTTTAGCCAAGTCTATTATATTTACCTTCTTTTCAAAGAAGAGAAAGGAAATGTCTTGAAATCGCCTGGTAGCAAAAATTATTTCATAACAAAATATAAATTTTCCTTTTTCCCCTTAACTATATAATTACTAAACAACCTGCTTTGAAAAATTAGGACAAATACTTCTATTTTGAGATACTTTCTCATGCAGACAGGAAAATGGCTATGGATCACGGACTTTACTCAGCCTCCTCTTTATTCCAGTCATTTTTGATTAGGAAATTCTTCACTTCTAATAACTAAGTAAAGCTAATATGCTCTAATGGTTTAGTTAAGTAGACTTTATTGCATCCTAGTGGGAATGCTGTACTCTGGCTTATTGGTTTGCCTCTCACAGGAATAGCAGGTCATATGAGTGTGCTGACTATTACACGATACACAAGCCCAGTTCTGCTTTCGGATATTACAGCAGGTTTGCAAGGATGAGTACCAAATGAAGCAATAGAGTACCAAGGGGAAATCAAATCAAGCAGTTTTACTCTTCCAGTGACATGAAGGAAGGATTACTCTTGTTCTGTTCTTACTGAAAAGCAATTATTTTGTAATGATGATCACAAATTATCCTCACAATAATGAATCTTTGCTATGGTTTTAAATACTTCTAATTTATTACACATATTTGGCACATTATTGACAATCATTACCTTGGATGGTATTACTGACCATCCCTGCAGTTTTGTCAAATTGGAAACTAATTTATAACCGCAACAGTTACACAATCACATAGATGCCTTTACAGAACAAACAGATAAAAAGCCCCAAAAAATATTTCCCTAAAGCCATTAGGAGGGAATGGGTGTCCTCTAGGACAGGTAAACCTGAGCTACTGCTGGGAAAAAGGGAAGGTGAGTCATCCATGAGTTGCTAAGGTTCATCCCTCAGCACAGCAGAGAATTGTGGTGTAGAGGGATGTTTCCTGAGCCAAGGAAAACCCCGAGTAAAGAGAGATTCTTTGAGAGGGCCTGTAGGGGTAGGACAAGGAAGAATGGTTTTAAACCAGAAGAGAGTAGATTCAGACTATACACAAGGAAGAACTTTTTTACAGTGAGAATGTTGCAAAACTGGAACAGGTTGCCCAGAGTGGTTGTAGACGACTCATCCCTGGAAACATTCAACATTATGTTGGACAGGGCTCCGAGCAACCAGATCTAGTTAGCCATGTCCCTGCTCATTGCAGGACTAGATGACCTTTGAAGGTCCCTGCCAACCCAAAACATGCTATGTGTTTTGCATACACAGGTGGTTGTACCATGTCCCAAAAGGTGTCCTTGCTTCTTTGGCTTAGCAGAAGGCCAGTAAGGTCAAACAGGGCTCACTATTGAATGGGTGACCCAGTACAGGCAATGAGGGCAGCAGCTGCAATGGACAGCATGGTATTTGCAAGGGTGGCCTGTAGATCAGTTATGATCTGCTGCTGAAGCACAGGAGATGCTGCTGGTTCCCTTTCTCAGCACTCAGGAGACTAACTTACAAATAAACCGAAAACACCTCTTTAAGGGGAATTCCCATTTCACTGCTGCAAGCATCTTGCTGTGTAGCAAGAGTGAGTCATCTGGGGAGATCGTGACAGGCAGAGGTAGGAGCAGGACAACAACTGAGATGACAAACTATGCACTGTGACACTCTGGAATGGCCTCTGAGTGGCTCTCTGAGGGAACTGACAGGCTTCGTGCTACTGTCAGCTCCCTTTGCCCCCTGCTCACAGATGGCAATCTGATGAGAAGGGAAATAGCTGCACTTATTGAGGCAGTAAAAGATTTATATCAGGAGATGGGATGCCTGCATGGTGTGGGAAGTCATGGTGTAGAAGCACTAAGTAGTTTTAAGCAGCTGCAATTACATGATCTCAGCTAATTATTGCTGTTATAAATAAAACAGCTGAACAGTAATAAAATACAAAGTGCTAGGCTCATGTCAAACCCTGCATGAGTGAACACTGTGAAGAAAAGCCATTTTTACTGTCCTTCACAGAGTCTGGAAAGAATAATGTCCCTGTTTTGAGTGGGAATAATGAGTAGAAGTCAGCTCACCATGGAGCAGGGACCCTGCTGCTGCCTCTTCATGGTTGGTGGAACCATCATGGGGACAAATGTCCCAAACCTTCAGAGAATGCAGGTCAGACAGGGAGCTTATTTCTTGCTGGAAACGGACCTTGCTGCATGTCTTGGCTGTTTTCAGGTTTTGGAATTGAAGACGATCCATATGGGCCTTATGTTTTCCGAGTTCTTATTTTTAATGAAAATCTACTTCATTGAGATAACTGTTGATTTCAAGGAGAACTCGGTGTCACCCTGACTTTGAAATAATTCTTCTCCTGCTCTAAACATCACCATCCTGATCTCAGTTCCATCACTGAATTCAATCATTAAAAGGATTCAAATCCAGATCTTTTCGTGCCTACATGCATACCCTTATACATCAAAGCTACTCTTCAGAGACACAATAAAATTAAAAATTTAGAAAAATAAATTAATAAAACTGCTTGTCCTTCAGACTCTAGCCTGAAGTGTCAAATTTCCTGTCTTTGCCAAACATATCTCCAAACTACTTTTTTTTCCCCGAACTTCAATGTCCTATGGATTTTTGTAAATTACCCAGAATAGATATTTGGTATATGTTCTAATATGAACAAGTCGTGGGAACATGTTCCAGGAACAAAATATAGATAACATAAGGACATTTTACCTACTCCCTACAGAACAGCATCTTTCAGGATCAGCAAGCCTGGCCCATTTGCCTGTTATCATCTGCTGCTGTTTTGCTGTTTTGTGAAGATTTTCTCTTTTCTCAGCAATTTTCTCAATGAAAATAGAGCAGGACCTCAGATGCACCTCAGGATCATACTCATCCTACTTTCTTTCTTCACCTTTTTCACTGGCAGTAGGTATGCCATGGGCAGCAATAAGATCTCCCTTACACAAATTCAGAGACAACACCACTCTGCAGAGACACCACAGCAGTATAAGGAGAGCAAATGACATATTTTACAAGCTGATTGCACAGAGACAGTGTTAAGTGCAGACAAATTATTTAATAAAATAAATGCATAATGGCTGTAAAGCATTTTCTGAAGCTACTTAGAAGTGTGCTCTCTGAAAATGTTAGTGTAATCCTAAGAATGCTTGAAATAATACTTTTATAAAAATAGCAAAAGTGCTGTTTATAAATTGATTTGTAGAGTATTAGCTGTACTTTGTCACGCTATTGGAAGATGATCAGCTTTAAGGCACAGATAAAAACCTCACTGATCTTTCTGAGAGTTTACTCAATATTACGTCACATTTACAGCTCAATTATTTAGATGAAGAAACTTTAAGTATTCCTCATATGAACGCTCATGCTGGAAATATGGGATGGTGGCATAATTCCTTTGCTATAATCAATATTAGCATGGCCATGTCCCAGTATTAAGATAGGGGCTCACTGCTTTGTGGCCAACATAGAAACTGTGCCCTACTGATTCAAAGATTCCTCCAATTTCAAGGATTTTGCTGTCATGATGATACATGGACACGTCATGATGCATGAAAGACATGACATGTTTATAAAGTTATGCAAAATGAAACAAGAAAAATGTTAGGAGGCAATAACTTCTTGTGTATCTCCATGGCAGGCTTTCATCCTCTTTTTGCTGTGCTTCTGCTTTCCTCTTGGATCTGCTCCTTTCAGCAGGGAACTATCACTCATCAGGAAACCATAGGATATTTTGGGCTGGAAGGGACATTTAAAGGTCATCTAGTCCAACCTCCTGCAATGAGCAGGGACATCATCAACAGCGTCTGGTTGATCAGAGCCTGTCCAACATAACACTGAATATTTCCAGGCATGAGTCACCTACGATCTTTCTGAGCAACCTGTTCCAGTCTTGCAACACCCTTATTGTAAAAAACTTCTTCTTTATATATAGCCTGAATCCATTTTTTCTAGTTTTAAACCATTCTTCCCTGTCCTATCCCTACAGGGCTTCTTAAAAAATCTGCTCCTATATTTCTTGTAAGATCCTTTAAGCTGCAATAAGATATTCAGGGAGCCTTCTCTTTCCCAGGCTGAAGCCCAACTCTCTGTCTTTTCTTGAAGGAGAAGTGTTCCGTTCCTCTTGCATGGCCTCTCATCTCTCTCATGATGGGAGAGTTTTGGGATGGAGCTGGATGTTTATGAGGGAGTGAGACAGACCCTTGCTTTCAGCCATAACCCTGCAAAGCCTTAAACATGCACCAAAGTATAAGAATATCACAGTACGTGGTGATTGTTACTACAAAAGTGTTTCCAGAGCTGGTTTCCTTGGAAACTTTGTATAAATCTGGGGGGAAGGGCAGGAAATGGCTTTTACCTACTATTAAAGGGAAATTAATACTTTTCCTTAGGAGAGTTTTTTGTATTGATGGCTGGCCAGACTTTCATGCTTTGTTGCTTTAACTCCTGGATAGTTGCTCAGACCAGTGCAAGAGGAAGCACAAACAGCATGAAATTCCAGCACGGTTGAAAGTTTGCTTGGTGTTGACAGAAATTACTATTCAGAGCGCTAGCTGCTTTGCACAGGTCTTTAACCCTGAATGAAAACAAACAAACCAAAAAACAACCCCCAAAACCAGTTTAGTCTGTCCACCTTGCCACTCAGCTGTGTGTCAGACTTTATCTGCTGACTCCTATAACAAAATCATTACTTCAGTTAAATTAATGGGAAAGTTCCATGTACCCATTAAAAGGTAAGATTTGCCCCTGCAAGAGTTTCACTGCGCCTGACCTAAGTGCTGGTTTTAAAGTCTGTTAAACAAAGTGCTGGTTTGTCATTGCTTCAGATGTTTTAACGGCCAGAGAGACCATTCTTCTACTTCTATCAGATCTCCAAAGCCAAAACCCCATAATTTCTCTCTGGAATCCTTTTAAATTTTGGCACTGGAAACTATTTTTAGGCTGGTTTTTCAAGCTTCAGTGAATGCGTTGGTTTGTGGCTTGTTGGAAGAATTAACCAGTCATCTTTACAAACACTTGCCCAGATGGAATGAAAACCTTTCGAGACACACATTTAGCTTAGTGAACTGGTGCTGGATGAAAAGACTGATAGATACATGGGTCCTGGATCTAAGTTATTACTTGGATATAGTCAGTGTGTTTGACTGAAGTAGTTAACTACAACATTCTCAGACGAGATGACAACCCATCAGCTTTGCCACTGCTGGTTAGCTTCATTCCAGCATCAACAGTGATTTTGTTAGCAGAGGACTTCTCAAAAGCTTTGCCAAATGGCTTGCTTTGGATGCCTAAACCTTAGAAGCCACTTAATTGAAATAAAAGTGGGCATAATAAGTTAAGTAAAAAAAATCAAATAAAATGAATTTCTCAAGTGATGTATGAAAATAATATGGCAGAAAATCAAACTGTACTTTCCTCTCTTTGCCTTTATATTGATTTCAAGGAAAAGCAGCAGCTTGTTTTCCTGGCTTTCTTGCTCATAACCTCTCAATTTTACTCAATGATTATAACCATGTTCCATTACAAACAGAGTTATTTTATATATGGAAAATTTAAACACATACAGATTTCTCCCAAACCTTAACTTTTATTTGAGAACCCACTATTTCTGTGTTAATATATCCAAAATATTTTTGCCGATCACTAGCTCTGGTGCACAAAAGAGCACATACTCTTTACCTGTAGTGCCTACATCAAGTAAAATATTTACATGGCATATTATAAAAACCTAAATGGCTCACCAGCATGTGTCCTAGCCTTGTGTCAGTCTGCCATCAGTAGTTGCACTGATCCTGAAATAGGAGGGACAAGAAGACATTGCTCATGTCCTTGCTGGTAGGAAGATGAGCATTCAAAGGACTCACATGGAAAGGAACGTGTTCAGTCAGTCTTAGTTCTCTAAAGAACTGGAACTTAACCCAGAAATATATACAAAATTATGCCCCCTTCTCTTCTGTCTAGTTGCTTCATCTCTGAATGCTTTTTTGGACCATTTACAATAGTGGCAGGCAGCTTTAATTATGGTATTAAATTTACTTGTTCTAATTATTGGTTTCTAATTACTGGATTTTTATCCCTGGTTCCATTCATTCTTGTATTTGATTGTTTCCTGCAATGTAGTCAAACAATAAATCCCTGCTACAAAAGCAGCTTCTGCTGACTAAGTAAATTTTCTGTATCAGGTGGAAGTCCTACAGGCTCAATCCTTCTTTAACAATCACATCATCAGCTTGCCACCAGTATGCTAACTAAGGGGAGAGGGTTCTCCCTCATGAATTGGGAAGACTTTAGCATACCTCTCTGGGAACATGTCCAGAGAGCTTTTTAATATCTCGAGAGATGGAGGCTCCAAAACTTCCCTGGACAACCTGTCCCAGTGCTTGGTCAAAGTGAAAAAATTAATAAGCTTTCCCAGAATCTTCTCTTCTCAAGGCTGAACCGTTGGAGCTCTCTCAGTCTTTCTTCATAGGAGATATACTCCAGTCCCCTAATCATTTGAGTGGCTCTTTGTTGGACGTTCCCCAGTATGCCCATGTCTCTCCCATACTGGGGAAGCCAGAACCGGACACAGCACTCCAGAAGTGTGGGGAAGGCCCAGCCCAAGTGACCTGCTGGCAGCACTCCTCTTAACTGGGCCCAGAAGATTGCTGGGCTTCTTTGCCTGCAGGGGGCTGTTGCTGCTTCTCATCAACACAGAGTCCACCTGTACCCCAAGGACCTTTTCTGCCAAGCTGCCTTCCAGCTTGTCAGCCCCCACAGTCTTTGCATACTTCACGTGACTTGAGGTCCTTCTGATTCTACTCAATTTACAACCACTTAAGTTAATCATTGCTCTTGCACTGGGAATAATCTCCTCCACCAAAATTTTCCAACCTACTCACTTGCATTGTCTGCATTAGTGTTCTGGTTAAATAAGAACAATTATTATTAAAGTTCTCCCTCCCCTAAAAACCTATCTGTTCAAGCACCCTTTTAAAATTTTTTTTCTGGAATAATTATCTTTGGTTTGTGTTATTCAGTGAGGAATTGGTGTGATGATGATGATGAAGAGTTTGTACTTCTGAAGAGGCTGGATGTACTCTTAAAATATTTATGTCTTCATCATAGAACCTTAAAAAGCAAATAAGCAAGCCAAAACCTGAAGAATAGAGAAGCGTTTTCTATAAAGCAAGTTTTAAAGAAGTTTTCCAGGGACACAGTTGAGTTTGTGAAAGGCCATTATTTGGTTGTTCACAAGTAAAATTTTATGTCCAGCTGTATATTTAGCAACTGCCTCTTTCTGTAAATGTCTTGTAAGTTATATTAACATGCACTTAATGCAAAAAATGATGAGAAAGTTTTAAAAAACAGATCATATAAATGCACATTGAAGCACAAACCTGATGTTAAAAATTACTCTGTTCAAGAGTTCCTCTCCTAGCAATCCTCATAGTTACCCACTGAACAAGTTCTTTGTCACTAATATTTTATCCCATACACTCACTAATGACAGCTGAAGTGTTCTCTAAACTGTATAGATTTACTCCAACCATGATTGCGTGAAATGTGGAGCAACATGCATTTGTGGCACACTCTTTACTTGAAACATTTTCACCTTGTCACCCAGGAAATGCATTTAGATATTTTTGATAAAAGACTATGTTGCAGCTGAAGCCTTTTTCATTGTTAATCTCTGGTGAAGCGTAACGAGATTTTAAACAAGGAGTTTAATCCATGCTAATTCAGCATGGTGTTTGTCAAGATCTTGTGATAGGCCTGTAAAACAGACTTTTAGCTAATCTATAGCTATTTGTCCCAGTCTTGAAAGTAGATGTTACCCCTTTATCACTGATGGTCAGGCAGGATCCTAATATAATCTTAAGGAAACATTTTAAGCATTTTTAATTGTTCATGCTTCAAAACAAGGCTACAGAACCAGTACTGCACAAGTATTCATGTTTTTAGACACCATTCTCATTATACTTGCACAGTGCTAATTTCCCCCACTCAGACTAAAGACTCTGTAGCTGTGCTGGCTTTTGCTAGGGTAGAGTTAAACCACAACAGTAGGAAATTTAAATTACAAACAAAGCAAGGTGTTCATGAGAAGTGCATTAACTAGAAGGACAGAATTTGAATATGTGATTTATGGAAATTGTGGAATTGCAAGTGCTTTTCAAATTAAGCCACTAACTGTAACGTAAACAGTTTCCAAAAAAGCATTCTTTCATTGTAGCATAAAAAATGTTGTATAGGTACTGTATAAAAGGTTTTATTTCTCCTTAAAACAGGAAATAGAGTTGATATGGCTGGAGAACCCTCAGCAAAGAATCAACCATCTGACATTCAATTTGTTTTGTGGCTTGTGATTTCTTCTATTTGGGGTAAAACTGTCAATCTTTCCATGTTGTACTTTACTCCATTTTGTTAATTTGGTAAACACCAAATTATTTTCAAGGGTTTTTTTAAAGATTATTCTAAACAAATCTCTTCATAATCAGTGAAGGAACTGTCCTCTAGAAATGGTTGTGACCTGTTATACACTGAGGTGTAAACTTACTGCTGGGCCTCTGCCCACAGAGATTTTGGCACAGTACAGAAAAATGCCATCTTCTTGGACTTCACTCTGTGAGGACAAGATCCCCTAGAACCACAAATAATGGGCCATATGTAGTTGTCAAGGCAAGCAATTATGGTATTTCCACAAACTGGTCTCAGTCACCAGTTTTAATAAACATTTCAGCTCCTACCCTCATTAGAAAGGAAGAATTCTTTGTGGTGAATTCTCCTGTCTGTACAAGAACAGTTTTAAGCTGCTTTCTACTGAAGTTAAGTCATTGTCTTAATTAATTAATAGTCATATCAAAAATTATGTCAAAAAGATTCTGACAGTATGGCAATCCCTTGTGCTGGAATGGTTTGAATGTGAAGGGAGACAAAAAACACACTTGTATGTATAATGTATGGTTTTGGAAGATCAGTTTACAAAAACTCTACAAAAAAGGCATGCCTGAGCAAAGAGATGAATTAATATGCATAATGTGGCAACTAGAGATATCTGTGAGTAAGGTTAGATGATGGACACCACTCTTCCTGGGGAAATAGGGTTGAGGGAGCAGAATGCAAACTCTTAAATTGTAATGAGGCCTGCACTGCTAAATCACAAAAGATCGATATGTTTGCACAATTACAGATAGCTGCTTTTCAATATCTTCTTCCAACTTTTCCCTGGTAATTATAAAGCTTCTTGAATGTGGAGATTAAGTGTGATGATCATCTTATAGTAATCAATTTGCTTTTAATATCTGAACAGGATTTACAGACTGAATGTAATCTGAGCGTTTGAAAGCTTTTCCCTTGGAACATGCTGTCATTACATTCATTAAAATATCTCCTGTGGAGTCAGCTTTTATCAAGTAAATTATAGGGCTTATCATCCGTTTGGCATTTTACAACTTTTGATCATACATTGCTCTATGTCAGAAAAATTTATAGGTATTATATAAGATTGTGCTTCACCAAGGTGCTGTTTGATAAAACAGATTGAGTGTGGCACCAGGGAAAAATAAATTGTGCTCAGTTAAAGAAAAGATAGATGTGGATTTTAAAAACTCCGTAGTGATCCTAGAAAACAGTAAACAGTCTGCTTTCTAGTTGCCCAAGATAAACAGAATAAAGGTTTGTGAGGAGCTTGTGTAGGTGAATGACGAGAAAAACTACTCAAGATTTTGCTCTTCTTTGAAAGTCTTCATTGCTTGGATAAATTCATCTGTGTTGAAGACAAAGTGATCTTCTCCACCCTTTTCTGTAAACTGGTGATATCATTGTAGCTGAGTTCACAAACCTGTCTCAATAGTCTTTCATGCAATAATCTTTTCCCCTTAGATTTTTTTTCCAACCATCGACTGAGACCTTTGTGATATTTGACCTTACATGAACCCATGTGGGAATGCCTTCCCTTTGATATCTTGAAAGTCAGACAGAATCTTGAATATGTCCTTATAAATTTTTCCATGTTCAGATTTAGATTGCTTGACAGTACATGCTACTAAAGCCTGAGAATGTACCATATGGAACAGTACCACTCACACCTGAGTAGTAGTTTGCACTTGTGGATGAATAAAATGTGGGATTTAGCCTCTGCACTCTAAGAAAGGTCAAATTCTTAGGTTTGTTTATTTTGCTACATGAATGCATATGTTCACTATGTACAAGAGTCAGGATTACAACTGAGAATGATTTCTTGTTATGTGACCAAAACACCTTGTGTACAGGTGAAGTACAAAATTACTGAATCACATAACCTATGGCAATTCTATTTCACAAATAAGCATTTAACAGGGAGTGAGAGAAATTAGGTGTCGCACTAACCTTGCAACCCTGACTTCTGGATACAGTGAAACGTGAATTGTAGTGTCATTTCATTTCTCACTATCAGATTGCCAAGAGATGGAGTATTGTCACTAAAACCTATTTGAAGTTAGCTGCTGCTTTAAGTGAAACTGAAATCCAGTGTTCTGGGAGAATGCAGCACAACTATGTTATTTTCTATCTTTTTTCTCTTACTTTTCTCAGACAAAATTAGGACAATTGTAGCACTTCTGTTTCCCCATAGCCCATCTACTCCCACCAGGAATATTTTTATGTTAGCCTCCAAGTTATATATGCAGCACCAAGTGAGAGCTACAAAGCAGGTGGAGAGAAGGCAGCTGCAGAAGCAGCAAATTAACTCCAAAGAATATGGATCCTGTTTCCATGCAAATGTTTCTATTAATAATGAATGAAAAATAAAATCAAAATTTATATAAAGGGTCTCTAAAAAAATATTTTTCTTCCTTGAAATGCCAGCAACTCTTCAGTGCCTAATGCCTCCAAATCTGGATATCAGAGTATTACATATATCCACATGTATTTATAATACCCATAACACAGGAACTGATCCTCGACTGCAATGTGCTTTCATATAATTTGCTGAGACAGGCACAAAAATATACTTGATTGCAAACAATGCTTGAAGACTCAATAATTGACTATTAAGTCTAGGATTAACCAAAAGGAGAACATAACACAGCATGATAACGTACTCTGAGGGACTGCAAAGATATATAAAGAGGCGTTTTTTAAACAACTTTGACAATCTTTGGGACCATTTCTGCCATCCTTAGTCATGACAAAGTAGTATTTGATTCGACTAATAGCCTTGATCTGACAAGTGGGGTTCTTTGCAAATTAAGGTACAACTCAGTATGAGGCAACGTGGCAAAACTGGGTTCGTGCTTTGCTGTGTTTATATGTTTGTGTGCTTATCCGTAGTTACATGGGGAAATGGTTTGCTGCTACTGATTTCATGATACAAAAGTACAATATGAGTGTATTTCTCTGAGTGTATTTTTCAAGAACCTGCTTTTTCCACTAGGATATCTCTGCATCATGAGCAAAAGGATTGCAGTCTGATTAGGTATTCATGTGATCTTCATCAGGTTGGTATTTAAGGACTGAACAAGTATAAATTCTTTGGAAAGAAAGGAGTACTGAGCACACATGATAGCCAAGGATCTGAGGCACATACAAGATGGGTGATTTGAAGAATAAAAGAAGTTGAGGTAGGGGATGACGCTAGTGCCCTAGAATCCAAGTGGAGGCAATTTTCTTTTCAGCTAGAGTCAGGTTTTTTGTCTTTACCCCTATTAAGGAGGACCTGAATACCTTTCTGATAGTTACAGCTTTGCTGTGAAACCCATAAATTTGTAAATTACCTCAATTTCTCTTTTGTAGTTTATTCTGAAAACTAACGATGACAATCTAATGCTCTCTCCATTGAGCTTTCACTCTAGGCCATTTATCAGGCAGATTTTCTCAATAAATATGTTTATTCATAGGTTTTTGATCAAACAGTTCTTTTGAAGAGGCAGGAAAGATTTTTAAGTGTGAGAGGAGATAAAGCGAGAAAAGACGTATCACACTTGAGGAAGGTGCACAAGTGTGTTACTTTGGCTATTTTTATTAGCGTGCATGGCTCTTCACTTTCACTTAAAATGAATACAGTGTAACATGCCATGAAAAAAAGAAAGGTGCTTTGACAAATATTCTGTGTATAGCTGCATGAAAATATGGAAAAAAAATTTTTAAATATTGGATTACTTGGACAACCTGACACTGGCTAAGTCAATTTTAATAAATAATTGTGTGAAATATATGTTAAATTGTTCTGTTAAACACAACCAGGTGATTGTTAATTCTGCCATTCACAATCTGGAGGTCTGCAAACAGCCTCTTCAGAGTCTGCAGGTCTTCTTGAAATCCATCTGCAGATTTCTGAAGATATCTGGATACTTTAAAAATTATCAAAACCATGTTACACACTTATTTAGTCACAACCAAAATATTCTGGCTGTGTTGTACATGCCTAAGATCCTTTTCCTTCATCAAATACCTCTCTGTCCTCCAAAACTCCTGCAAGTTCAAACTGCTGCTTGGGCTCCCTATGAAAAACTTGAGTCATCCTGTCAGGAGCCAGGACCAGCACAGCATGATTTCACATCATAAGAGTGGCTCTGCAGCTGGTGAGCAAACACCTTGTCAAAGAGGACAGTCTGCATGCTGTTTACAAGCCAGTGTTTATCAGACAGATCAGACCAGTGCACAACTCCAGGCAAGTCCTGATTCGTTTCTAAGTAATTTACCCCGAAAATAGATGCTATGCTTAATGAATTAGAAAGAGGAAGGATTCCATGCTAAGCATGGTAGCATGGCTAATTCACTCCCAGTGTTTTGACAGATGCTATTGTAAAGTATGGCTGAGGTTTTCTCCGGGCTAACACATACCCACTGGAGAGATGTCACGTAGATAATTCAAATTACCTCCTTTTATTGCAGAATGTCTTGAACAGGGTTTACTAACAGTGCCCTGCCAGACATTTGATCAACATGTGCTGACCAGAGTTAGGTGTTTAAAATGGTCAGACCTGAAAAGGTGTAATTATCCTGCTGAGCTATAAGCATGTCATCATAGCACACACCCTCTCTCTTCTGGGCAGAGAAATGAGACCTCCAAAGGATCTTTAAGCATCATTAAGTCCAATTACATTCTTAATAGCACAGACTGTTAAAAGACTCTCTTACTAAGCTTTTCCCCCTTTACTCATCCACGCAAGGATGTGTGATGTCCCAGTTCTCCAGGTCCAAAACAGGTTGTTTTTATACATGGGTGGAGAAGTAAAGGGGTTTTTGCATAATACATGGTTATATGAGTTTATTAATTATTAAACTGTCTTAATACTTTAAATGGCATTTACATTAGTAAGCAAGCTGAATAATTTAAAGAATTTAAACTTAGACTTCTAAGAAGCAGTAACTTTGAAGAAGCAGTATATAAGTTATACAATAAACATTTTTATTTTTCTTTTTATATAGTGGTGACAATTGAGCAAATTTTAATGGCAAGGTGGAAGACATGGCCTACAGTAATTTTTTTTTCTAAGTAAATTTGAATGTGATGACAGCTCTTGTAAAGTAGTAAAATTGCATTAGGTCTCTTCGTCATTAATAACCCAGACAGATGTAGGTTGAATTTTCATCAGTGGCAGACTGAAAATTGAATTACTTCCATAACCACTGAATAAAGATGATCATAGAACTGTAAGCAGGCCCTTACATTTATAAGATGTCTTCTGCATGGCACAGAGTGATACAGAAGTGGCACAATTACCTTGATGTGAATTCAAAGCCAGGCTGAGCTGCTTTTGCAAACCTCAGATTGTTGCGTTCTTGGGCTTTAGAGGAAGTCCAAGATGGGACAAATAAGCATGGGAAGAAGAGCAAGAAATGATGCAAAGGCCTGAGGAGAAGAGATTGAATATTTTTTTTCTTTAGCAACAGGAGAGAAACTTTTACAGGACACTTCTGACTGGAACATTTGCTGTACTCAATGGAATTTGTATCAATACTCCCCTCTCTCTCTTAGAGAGTGCTCACTTTTATTCCCTTGTGCTTGGGAGTCAGGGGTATGGTTTCCAGTACCACTGCAGTGACCTGAAAGGTGAAGAGTTCCTCTGCTCTGTGCCATTAAGGAGGGAGCTGATATTGGTCTGAACATGACGGCTTCAAGCTGTGGATGTCTGCTGGGAACCTGCCAGACTTCTCTGCTGGCTTTTTCTCTGTTACACTGGCTGTGTGCTGACAGAGAAGTTCCAGGCCAGCAACCTGATATTTACTTCAACTTTCATGTCAGATGCCAAATGTCAGCTTCAGTGGAATCTGCTCTAGAGGTCCTCATGGTATTGATAATGTTCTTTCTGCCCCTCTGCTCCTCTCTGGTGAGACCCCACCTGCAGTGCTGCATCTAGCTCTGGGGTCCCCGGCACAGGAAGGACCTAGACCTGTTGGAGCAAGTCCATAGAATGGCCACCAACATGATGTGAGGAATGGAACACCTCTCCCACAAGGAAAGGCTGAGAGAACTGAGTTTGTTCATTCTGGAGAAGGGAAGGCTTTGGGGTGACCAAATTGTGACCTTCCAGTACCTCAGGGAGCATACAAGGAAAAAGGAGAAGGACTTGTTAGAAGGCATGCAGTGATAAGACAAGGTGGGGATGGCTTCAGGCTGAAAGAGAGTAAGTTTAGGCTAGATAGTAGGAAAAAATGCTTTGCTGTGAGGGTGGTGAAGCACTGCAACAGGTTGTCCAGAGAATCCGTGAATGTCCCATCCCTGGAAGTGTTTAAGTCCAGCTTGGGTAGAATCCTGAGCAACCTGGTCTGGTGGGAGATGTCCCTGCCCATGGCAGGGAGGGTGGAACAGGGTAATCTTTAAGGTCTTTTCCAACCCAGGCCATTCTATTATTCTGTAGTTCTATACCTGGATCCCAATGGGAACTCAGCCTGATGGCGACCTGAGAAAGGTTGTACCCACCTCATTTCTTCCAAACCAAACAGGCAAACCCAACTAGTTTCCACTTGGATCTGGGCTCCTCTGGGACAGGGAGTCACTCCCTGGTAGCGCAGCTCTGACAAAAGTGGGCTCCACTGTTGCTTTCAGCCTTCGGTTTGCATTTTTTTCTCTTGGAGTTTAGGAGTTTAACTCAGTGTGAGATAGACTGAAATTTCCAGTAATTAAAGGCATTCCTGAACACACAAGGCTACCCCCATAAAGGGGTGAGACAACTCCTTGAGGCAGACTAAATTATTGTCACCATTCCTAGGAGGCAAGATGCTTTAAACAGCAGGGGGGGCGGGGAGGGGGAAGTACTGTACAATATTCTCCCAGAAGAAAAAAGTCATACTCTGCACAGTTTTTATGGCTTTTCCAAAGTGTATATAGATGACATATTACCTGGATGATCTTTCAAGAATACTAAAAGATTATGTTCAGAATTACAAGTTTTCAGGTTCTTTTGGCTTCACATTACGAAAGACACATCAGTTGCATGACAGCCAGGGTGAAAATTACTGGTTTATTGCTGCCTTTAAATCTCTCATCTTTCTCATGGAGGGATTTGATCATTTGATGCCAACTGAATGCAGTAAAAATATATTCTTTTGCATTTGGTAATGAGGATCACAGGATCACGCTGACTGTGTTTAACTTTCCTTCCATACATATTAAAATCTGAGAAAGATTTCTATTTATCAAAAGAGAGAGAATTCTTTAAAAATGTACACACAGTAAGATGCAATTAGATACAATCTACAATTAACAAAGCAAAAAAGAGAGAGAATTAATATTAAAGTCTTTAGGAGATATTTCTGGAGAAAATCCATCATGTAAATGAAAAAATGAAAGGAAAACCAACTTGCATAAAGGATAAGGGAACAATCTCTATGTATTGGATGAAGCAAATGATAGAAACAAGGTGAAAGAAGGTGAAAGAAGAATAAATATTATCTTTGTTTTAAGAAGGGACATCATTTTGTGTGGATTTTTACATGTTCTGTATGAGTGCTCCAGTACAATCTTACCAGTGCAAAGTAAGGTTCTTTCTCACTATACCAGTATAGAAATTGAAGCCAAGATGATTTTATGTATTAATTTTTCCTAATTAACTTGAGCTGGTATCAAAATACATGCCCTTTTTTTGTGCTGATGGTATTCATGCTATCTGCTCTAAAGACATCTGAGATACCTGCATCACAACTTGAGTTGCTTAAGAAAAGTGATATAGGCATTTATGAAATTCAGGACACCTGAATCTGAAATCTGTGCCACGCTGTGACGGTGGTGTCTTCATTCTGAGTCCTTTTATTTCTTGGGTATTGTCAAATCTACCTGAAGAGTGTAAATTAGCAGGCTTGGCTCCAGAAGTTGCTCCCTCAAGAGGAGAATAAGGTGGTAACTGAGGAAAACTTCAGATAAGTAATGGAATGGTTTGCACCCAGATACTTCAGCTTGTTATCTAACCCAAATGTGAGCAGTGTTTCAGAAAGGACAGTAATGACCAGCAGGATGGTCACCACTGGGATTGTGTGAGGAATAGGTTTAGCAGTGGTCTCATTATTTGAATTTCTTGCTTTGACAGGTGCTTGCCACATTTTGGACTCAGGCAGCTTTGCAACTGGAGAAGAAATACCTGTTAGAGAGTTCAAAGAAAGTTATTTTATATTTCTCAGAGCTGAGCAAAAGTAGTTTCTGACTATGGCCTTGAGCTGTTCTTTGTGTGACTTTCCCTAAAAGAACCCGTAGATATTTTGAACCTTGTATTGGTTACTATTGTCAAGACTTGCCTGAGGAGCTCTACCCAAAATAAAATATTGTTACCTCATAGCAGGTAGGATGTGCAAATTAGTGTTCAGAAAATGCTTGCAGTGCTCTGTATGAGGGGACTGGTGTGAGTCTGAAGTATTATTGATATTCTCTCTACAGAGGGCTTTGCACTCTTGACAATTATTGATTATTGATGTCTGGTCTGGCTCCTCCAGTTTTGCGGTTTTGTCTCTCACTCTTCTTTTCATAGCATCCTATTTAGAATGCCATTAGCCCAGACTCTAAACGACTGATCATTTAGATGCATTTCAAAGCACGGGCTTTGTTTCATACCTGGGGACATGGTGCATATCATTGGATACCTTCTGTAACACATCAACATTATATCACACCGTCTTTTGTTTGAATAAACCAGCCCTCAGATCATCCAGGAACAAAGGTGGCATCTGGAACTTATTCTGTGAGTACTCTTAAGAGTGGGGAGAAAATGGCAGGAACATATAGGAGGCTAAGTGGGGGAAGAAACAGTATGAACAAGTGAATCAAATGACTCAGTTGTTTCTCCCTCTGACCAACAGTCCTAAATATATGTTTTTAAAAGAATTTTGACCTATGAAAAGAATCCTTTTCCCATTAGAGCAGTCTTCCCACTAATAAATAATGCCTGAGCACACACCACTTGCAACTCCCTGTTACCTGCTTGTTGTTACATATATAATGGCCACGTTCGCTGAAGTTTTAACATATATCTCAACTGACATCCTAAATAGTGGATGTTGTACTCCGTTAAAGTCCTGCCAAAATCAGTAGGTACCGGTGGAGTTAAGAGACCTTTGTTATACTCTAGCACATGCATAGTTTTAAGCATGTGAATTAAACTATTGATCTTAAAGGGATCAAAAATGGCAGAGAAAGTTTTCTAGCTGATAAGTAGGTTACAAAGGAAAGGCTAATTTTAGAGTTAGTTCAGAAAAACAAGTAATTCTGGGGTATGGATATCACAAACTCTAATTAGCATCTGTGAGGAATTAGAGGAGATTTGTAGAATAACAGTCCATGCACTGTTCATAGTTTAAATAGCAATTTGGTCTGAGTGTAATTATAAATAAGCTTTGGCTCCTCATTAATTTTCTACTTGATTACTTAAGCTATTGTTCAAGTGCAGAGCAGAAAGAAAGCATTAGAAGCTGTTTACACCCTGCAAATGAGAGCAGAAATTAAAAAGGAAATGTATAGTAATGAATAAAAGGACATCGATCCATGTGTAAAAAATGTTGTGCCAGAATGAGATTAAATTGTGTTGATTATTTTAATGCATCACCAGGAATAAATAAGTAAACTGCTGAGCGGGGTGACACAGCTTCTTACTGATGTTTTTGCAAGTATTTTTTTCCTGTCTGCCTTGTCTTTTTCATCTGTAATACTTGCTAAAATGCCTCTTTTGCAAATCTCTCCTTTAGCCTTGGTAATAACAAATTATGTAAAACTGCTAAATATATAATTATTAAACTTCTTATGGGAAAGTATTTAAACATACTTTAAATCCAAAGAAGATTTTTTTTTTTGCAAACTTTGAAGATAAACTTTTGAAAGAGCTCATGCATTATGAGATTTCTCATCAGCCCTTACTGTTGCCTCAGTACATGGAGGAGGACCAAAATGTTTATTCTACCTCTTTTGTAAGCTGCAAAGTCTGACCCAAAGTAACAGAAACTCTCACTAAGCCCCATTAACATATTAATTTGCACACCCCTTGGGATGCAAATGAAGAAAAACTTGTGTGATATAATGCATGCATGACCAAAGTCACCAAACCCCACATTCCCAATGACAGACCATCCACAGCTTCCCTAGGCAAGCACTTCCAGTGTCTCACCACATTGTAAGGAATTTCCATGTTACAGCCAATGTAAACCTGCCCTCTTTCAGTTTAAACCCACTGCTCCTTGTTCATTACAGGCCCTGGTAATTGTGTGTATTTCTTATAAGCCCCCTTTAAATATTGAACGGACACAATAAGGAGTCCTCAGAGCCTTCTCTTCTGCAGACAGAACAACCCCGACTCTCTCAGCCTTTCTTAATAGGAGTTGCTGGTTTTGACTTCAGGTCTGATGTTTTCTAGCTATTTCTGGGTTGTATGATTTTTTTTGGATCGCCATGTAGAAATTTTGAAAATTGGAGGGCTTTAAAGGAAATTTAGAAAGTTTGTTGCCAAAATTATAAGGGCACTCCATTATTCTGAAATACTGTGGTCCAGTTAGCTCCCATGCAGGATGTACAGGTAACATATATTTCCATCTCATGTTTATCAAAAGCCATTGATAATGCCTGTGAAATATGCCTAGATCGACTAAGAAAATGAACCCAGTCATAACTCATGATGACATTGCTGGCATGATGGTTCTCAGGGTTAAATCTTGTCACCCTTAGAGTTTTAAAATGGCTAAAAAAATGATTGAGTACAAAGCCATATCTTCTTAGGGATAAAATATATGAGTGCATTTTAGCATGTAAGAGTTTTTAAGTAGTTATTTATTTTTAACTCAGCACGAAAGCCTGACAGCCCACCTCTTTTATGTAGCATATCTCGTGTTATATCTCAGAGATAACTGCACTTGAGGTACAGCAACTGTCTGTAATGCCTGACAAGGAGGTCAATGTCAGTGCTGGAGGTGCCATCTTTCATGGCATTTTGGGACAGAAAGAAGATATATTAGCTGTTCCACTGATGTAGACTTGCATGAATGGAAATTATTTCTTTCTCTTGGACCAAGGGGCAAGTGAGCAGTGACTTAACCTGGTCTTGCGATAATTCACAACTCAAAGGAGAATGAGAGAAGATGAGAAGGGCTTGATTTATATCCTCTGTGTGCTGTTTGCAGAGATGGGCAACACGGTCAAATATCAGAAAGGAAAAGTGTCTGTGCAGTCAGACCCACACCCTAACAGTGTTTGCATGAGTACTGATTTGACCGGCCTGTCAGGAAAAATGAAGGTTCTGACAAACTGCTTTTGGCCATATATTACATACTGAAATACCATTCATTACACTATAGACTGAAATACTAAGCTCAATATATTTTATACAGTACATTCTTTGAGAAAACAGGAACAAAGAGTTTTGAATATCTTAAAACAACTTACATCCCTGAAGTGGGGTTTAACAAAGGTTCCGAACCCCTAATTACAGTACTTCTAACTCAGCTTTCAAAGTTAGGACAACATAATTTTTTGCAGTTCCTGAAGTTCCAGAATCTGAAGTCAAACTAATTTTGTGAGACACCTTAATACCTAAATGCCAGTCTCAGTTTTGGAAAAATAACTTCTGCTCATATTGGAAATTTGGTCCTTGGACACCACAGATGACTGGGATGCGAAGTGAACATTTTCTTCCTCCATGGTTAGTGTGTTCTGCACAGTGCATTATCTGGCAACGTCAGTTTGAAGTATTACTCTTATGTTCTTTTTTGTCTAGTCATTTGTTCCCCTGGATGTTAAGCAGGTGCAATGTATAATTACAAACAGAAGAAAAAAATTGCTTAAAATGTGTTAAGTAACTGAATTCTTCCTGCTCATAAGAGAAGCAGGTGAAATATCAAATTAGTTGTACCAGAAGAATGCAGTTGTCTATATGCAAAAATTATCTAGGGGGGAGAAAATGGAAGGGTTTAATTACAGCAAAATTATAGCAAGCTGAAATGTCACTGCAAACAGATTGTCTAAGGGCTACATTGGGAAACATCAATATTTAAAGATATTCTTCAGGACATTTCCAGCAGCTCAATATGAAACATCATTGTCTACTTAACACATAAATATTATAAGAAGTTGATATTTTGCACACATGGAATAACACCTTAATTCACTGCAGGGAAATCAAGTGTAAATGTCTTTCCATGCTCACTATACCACCAAACTATTGCAATTTTAGGACATATTTCAGGCATAGAAAAACTCACAGTTGTGTTTAATAGCATTTCAGATTGTAATGTATTCTTGACTTCTAACAAAATCACTTTAGAAAGTCACCAGCTGCAATTCTGTAGCAAAATTAACAAACCTAATAACATGAAACTAAAGAAAATTAAGTAGGAAAAAAATCTTTTGAACAGTGAGGTCCAGACATTTTGTTTCTTTGACCATTTGTTCATTTAATTTCAAGATTAATGATTGACTTTGCTGGGGCAGAGAGTTTGTGGCAACTTGGGACACAAAACCGCAGTCCCAAAGCTCCTTTGTGTCCTAAGCAGCCCTTCATCCCTCTCTGTTACCCAGGAGGAAAGGGATGGTTGTGTCATCTATTTGACAATCTGGTTCTCTGTGCTTACTAAATGGATTTCTTCCTATCAGTTTCTTTGCAACATTAATACAAATGATTGAGATAGCCTTGGGCAAAAGGATGGCTTAGGTAACGTCCGGACAGATCATCCAGTCTTTTTTTTTCATATGGCTTTCATGGCCTGAAAATTCAGAATTAAACCCAAGGTCTGTTCTTCTCACTTGTCTGCACTATTAATGTGCTGTGGGGGCTGCCTTCCACAGCTGGAAGTGGCCTGAGCTTGGTCAAAGTAAGCCCTTAAGATTGCACAGTTTCCATTTGATCGTTATCAACAAAGAAATTTCTGCAAGTAGCGGGTTAGGTTATCAATATTTAGTTCAATGGACTGCCCGGAGGATGTCCTCAGGGCAGAAATAACATGCAGCAGATTTAGCAGAATTTCCCTGGAATACGGGTGGATATTTGACATCTCCCCATAGGTAATGGAGCTAATCTCGACAAGATGTTTACCAGCAGTTCTCCAGATATATGCTTCAGCTCAGCATGGAAGTTTAGAAGAAATAAATTTTACCCCTCTTTCCAAAAAACCCCTCCTTTAAATTTATCTATTCAGTTTTGAGCCTGCTTTCCTCTATTTTATCACCTGAAAGACAAGTGTCTACATCATTTTTATCCCATCCAAGCCGGTTATTATGGGATGTGCCACTGAAGGGCTCTATAAATATTTAACTACAGCTGTGCCATCGCATGTTAGGGTGGATGCTCGTTCTTGGCAGCTAAGGAGAAATGGCAAAGCTGTGGAAAGTGATGCAGACAACCTGCTTGAAGATACTGCAGAAAGTAAGAGTAAGATTGTATCTCAGTAAGAAAATTTAGTCCAGGTTAAAATCTTTTTCGATATCAGTTCAGCTGTTTAAGTAGCACTCTAAGAGAGAAAAGTAATTGTGGTCACTGTCCAGTGTGACAGTCATGAATTCCATCTCAGGACACCAGAGATACAAATTGCCAAACTATCCACTGGGATAAGCAGCGCTCCTCTGGACAGTCTAGCCAGGGAGTTTTACCCCATTTGAAGTCCTGCTTGTTAACAGCAGTTGAAATAGAGCCTGAAAAGTACTGAAATATGAAAAGTTTACTATTTTACAGATGTCATTGCACGTCTTTCTCATGTATTTAACATATTTTGAAAGTTTTACCCTGAGGAGGGAAAAAGGACAAACCTTCTTGCGGTCATGGATGTTATCAGACATCTTCAGCAGCATGAATTGTGCATGCTGGTTCTTTCACCCTTACTTGAATCTTGAAAATTTGGGTTTGATTGGGTTTCGCTCATGTTACATATGGGAGATGGTGAAACTCCTAAGGGATATTCTTCTAAAACCTCGTTCTTCTTTAATGGCTAGAATTTAACTCACTGAAGATCACTAAAGGATGCAATTTGGAGCACTTGTATTTATTCAGTTGATATAACAGCACCAGTGTTGTTGACACTGTTTGTATTATTCTGTGGACACTAATTTGATTTAATACCACCAAACTCAATTAGAAGCAATTAATTCTCACTATTATTTGCATAATGGAACTATATGAGTGTAATGAGAATATACTGAGAAGCTCTGGAAACCTGGGTAGCCATTATCAGTAAAGTGCATGTTAGTGTGGCAGTAACCATCTGGATTTCCCCTGTTACCCCTGTACAATTTGCCTAAGCATTCTAGAAAAACTAATATCCTTGATTAGTTTGGAGGGACAGATGATTAATTACCCTCCAGCAGCCAGAAAATATTTAAAAGCTTTTAATAGCTCTCACAAGAAGAAGAATAAATTTAGAGGCCACCATGAAAACATTGAATATGTGACCAGCATACTCCTAAAAGTTGAGTTTCCAGAATTATATACAGTCAGGGAATATTAACAACAACTGGAGTAAGTCTCATTTTCCTGGAATGCATAGTGTATTGCATGAAAAATGCCACTGGTTATGCTTGAATGTTACGAGGTGAAGCTGCTTTCCACCAAAATTGCCAAGACACGTACAAATATTAAAAAGAATTATCTAGAATGTTATTTAGATTTTGTGTGCATGCATATTGAGTGTCTCCAATGTCTAATTTAGATAGGATATTTGATTTTGTTTTGTTCTGCTTAAGCTGGGATTTGCTTAGTCTTTCATTGTGGCCACACTGTTTGTCCCTAAGCTAGCCTACAGCACCTTGAAGATAACAAATCTCAGAAATTACCTTTTTCTTCAAACTTCATGAATTTTCATAGTAATGAGATGCAGAAAGAACTTGCTCCATGTTGCCCTGAGTTTTGCAGTCTTTCTATGTTTTCATTCCTGTAATAGAATTTCTCAGGCACTTTTACTGTAAACATAAGGCATGTTTACCTACCGGTCCTTATTATTATCATTTTTTTTTTGTAAGGCGGAGAATTATGACAGACTTTTGGTCTGACCAGTGTCATTGAGAGGTGGTAACCCCATCCTCCAATCCATGGTTGTCTTTAAAAAGATATATAACTGACTAAATAAAGAGCCGGGTCTCCCTTCTTTTTGCCCCTTCTTTGTCCTACCTTGGCCCTTCTTGCTCTTTCTTTTGGCCCTGGCTCCTATCCTGACAGAACGGTGTCTGCATGGTTCTTTCATGTCTGAGTACGACAGCTCCAGGTTTTGAGAGCTGTGTGCAGGACAGATACATGGTAATGTCAGGCAGCCCTTTGTGACCGTCCTGGTTCTTTATTTCCTATAAAGAAGCATGAAGGGAAGAATCAAAGAGGAGTGTGAGATGTTGTTGTGTAGGGAAAAAGCAGGTAGGATTGGTTGTCCAAATCAATCTGTAGGGGAATGAGGAAGGATTCTCCTGGTTGGTGGGTCCATGCGGATCTGAAATAGCTTCTGACAAAGGTGCTGGATTGGTAGGACCTCTGTTTGGAGATGGACATACAGAGCTACACATTAAAGTCTTCTTTAATGATCAACAGAAGGGAGTTTTTAGAAACTGGACCAGTGAAGATGTTATATCACTTCTGTCATCCTCCCTCTATGTGGCTGCTCTCCCATCTCACTCTTTTTCCTTGTAGTTAACACTGATAAGTCCCTTTTTTGATCTTTTTTCATGCAATGTGTTGGAGAAGATGGGGACCTGGGAAACAGGGAAAAGATGTTCTCAGGATGTTAAGTTACATAAAGGTGCACTGTGGATAAGCTGGATGAGGACAACAAAATGTCCTCACAAATTTATAAAGTTCTTTTCAGGGTTTGGCATGCCCATTGAATCAGTGCATGATGCTGGAAGTCATCTCTTAGTTCTTCTCTATGTGTTAAAAAATCCTAACTGCTTCCAACATAGAGGCATCTCCACTGGTGGTTCATGCTGCTGTACAAAATAGCCAAAGAACTGGCAGGAAACTGTAATGAAATGGCTCTGGGCAAACCCAAAATCATCCAGAATATTTCAGAAGATAAGTGAAAGCAGGTCTTTCTTTGCTGAATTCAGAGTGCCCCTGTGGTACCACTGTGGAATTCCTCATTTTTAGGTAGAACAAAACTTTATTTCTTTAATGTGTGATGCTATATTTGCTCCCACCATCCTAACTGTAATCATGTGTCCTTGTCCTTAAAGCTGAAAGAGGAGAGACTGGGTGAACCCACTGCACGCTCTTAAATATTGTGCAGTGTGCTGGACATGCAGAACATAGTCGTTTAAATAACTTACATCTCCAGGCTTATAAATAGATGAGTAAATTCCCTCAGCCTTCCTAGAGGTTGCACTTGTGTTCTTTGCCATCAGCACACTACAGTTGTACCATTTTTTGGGACAAAAGTATGGATGCATGATGGGCTTGCACTGCAGCTAAAAGAAAGAAAAAAAGAAGATGCATTGGTTGCTCCTAGGTTTTTAGTCCCAGGATTGTTCAGCTTTTAGACTACATTGATGTTCAGGCTGCTATAGGGTACTGCCTACACAATGAAGTCTGCTTACGTGAAGTTCCATGTTTATGATGCCCTGTTCATTGTTAACTGAGGAACAGGAATTCCTCCTGTTGACTTGAGTGGCATTATGTACATGGGCCAAAATGCAGAGTCCAGGAGCAGTGATATCATGGAGAAGCAGGGAAGTAGGTGAAATTCCTGAGGTGTTTTCCTGTGAAGCTAACTATAGCCAAAGGGGGAGGAACAGAGAAGGAGTTGCTATCATGAATTATGTGGATTATGAATTATGTGTTACAAATAGTAATGCAATTTATATAAGAAGCCCAAAAGAGGACATTTCCACTGCATAGTTAACCAATGTGCATAAAACCTTAACTCAGGACAGATATCCATTCCAGTAATGGGTAGTCACAAATCATTTTTCAAAGAAAACAATGTAACATCATTGATCTTTTTTCCTGTCTTCTGCTAGTGAGTGCTAGTCTGGGAATGGCAGGCAAACAGTCTTTCAAAGTCTTTCATATGTCAGCTATGAATTGAATGAGGCAAAACTGTGAAATGAATTGAAACTTGTTTTGCAGCTGATCAGCCTTTAATTCATCATCTTCCCCTTTGGGAGAAAAGGCATGGAGTGAAACAGCAAAGGAGGGAGACAATTAAAAAAGTCTAAGAGAGTCTGTCCTGGCTTGTGACATCCATCAGCCTTCATTTACTGGCTCCAACTCTGGGACTACTCATAATCCAGCAATGCTGTAGAAACGCAATTTTGGAAATGGGGTGCTTGCAATTGTTTTATAGATGAAGAAGAAAAATTGTAAAGTAAAGGCTTAAAGTAAATGCAAATTAACGTAGAGCTGACATTCTAAGAGTGAATGAGAATGTTCTTTTGCATTGTACTTTAAATGTGAAACTAAAGTGGGCAAGACCTTGTGTTATACTCTTAGGCCTGAGATTACCTGATGTCATAAAACATGATGACACAAATATTGCTCATTTATGTCACTATAAAGATAAGTTTATAGTGGTATGATCAGTTTTACCATTTAAGCTATCTAAGCTCAGCATTACTAATTGTATCACTATAAAGTTATTTTATAGTCATATAAACAGTACAGATAATGCTGTCAGGCATCAGCATTAATGTTTCAAATAAACCTACAAACACTTTATCCAGATATCTTTTATGGTGCTAATATGCAAGCATTAGGGGCAAGCTCAACACAGCAGTCTGTGATACTGTGGCCAGTTATGAGCCAAGAATGAGACAAGGGAATGCCCTTGCACTTTTCTCTACCTGAAATATTTATTACCACATTTGCTTTTCATAAACTGACTATTACATCTCCAACTGGGGACGTGCAGCAAGTACAACTTTAAGTGCAGGTCACGCTCTGGGCACCTGCAAGCAGAAGTTCAATTTCTGGGTGAGGGTTTGGTATAATTCTGTAACTTCTCTTTTTGCTGGAAGACATAGTGGAAGTCTAGATGGGAGAGTAATATTTTTTACTACAGAATACATTGTTATTTTCATTGCTTCTTGAGCACAGCAGAAAGAAAAAAAATGAAAGATCCTCTCTGTGAGAATTAGTATTGTATCTTGTTGCCAGATTCATGACTCATCTATTTCTTCCACTAAGTTTCTTGGGTGGGAGAATACCTCAGACATGTAAGAGAAAAATAAAAGGGAAAAATCTCATGTCTCATACACTTTTACTGCTAATTTGCAACTCCTAGTCATAAAGCTGAAAGCATCCAAAAGACCATGATAGGTTTTATGTATCCAGCAACAAAGGCAGTGACAGAATGCAGGGGTGCACATGATTATTTTATGGTTTAAGGGCTATTAAGCTCAAAAATGGATTATACAGTTCCACATGCAATGTGATCTCATAAACTTTTTTCTGTAGAACGTCAGGTTTAATGAGGTTACAGGAAAACAAGCAAGCAAGAAAACAAACAAAGACTAATACAGGGAAGTCTGCTACAGTTGTTGATCAACCTTTCAGGTTGCGGAGAGACATTGCCTTAGTGCAGTGAGGGTGGATTGACACCCATACATCATCGCTGTTGGTTCTGTCTAGAAGGTGGAAGAGCAAGTTGAAGCTGGGAAAAAGGTGCTCCAAGACGCCAAAACAGGTGGGGAAACTCAGCAGAGGTGATTGTCTCTTGTCATGGACTGTGTGGAGAAGTTAGTGTAGCAGCTTAGATGAGATGCTTTATTTTTCACATGGCTAAAAAGAGGGAGAATAAATCTTCCCTTGTACCTGAATGGTTCAAAAAATTGTACAACTAGAACCTAGAAGGGACTTGCAGCATTGGTCCTCATTCAGCCCATCATAGTGGTGCACACCAGCCTGGGGAAGAGGAGCTTCCCATCTCTCCCAGGACACATGGATAGCAAGGAAAAAGGCATTCCAGCTCCAAATTTTTCAAGTGACAGTACAGCCTCTATCCACTTCAGTAATGTAATTGAACTCTCAAACTTCACTTTAGAAGATTCAGAAATTCAAGCATTTCTGCAGTTTTTCCTGTCTGCAGTTCTGTCCTGGTCTGCCAGGTCCTTTTTGATACTCTCTCCTATAAAAGCTTGTAAAGCGCTTTTGAAATGGATGCCTAAGAGGTGCTGCAAAGGAAAAAGAGATCTCTGCATTCTGTATCACTCCTGTTTGATATTTTTCATAAAAAGTGAGATGATAAAATGATTTTTTTTTTAACTCCCTCCAGTATACTGGTTTTGTGTTCTGTTTTATAACAAAATGCTGGGTGGTGGTCAAATTAGAGAATTTAAAATTTTATAAAACAGGCCCTGCATAAAAGCAGAACTCCTAGAGTCAAACCTCCAAATGGTAAGGGCAGAAAGCTTAAGATCTCCAGACCCAAATTTTTGAAGCAGTGAAATGCAATGTATTAACCTCTTACTCAAATTTTAACCAAAAGGGGAAATGTCCTACTTAGGCTGGCCTTGGAATACATGGTCAAAGTGTGATTCTGTTAAAACATTACACAGGCTGCAAGAGGAAAGCAGGAAAANGGTGGGTTGACACCCATACATCATCGCTGTTGGTTCTGTCTAGAAGGTGGAAGAGCAAGTTGAAGCTGGGAAAAAGGTGCTCCAAGACGCCAAAACAGGTGGGGAAACTCAGCAGAGGTGATTGTCTCTTGTCATGGACTGTGTGGAGAAGTTAGTGTAGCAGCTTAGATGAGATGCTTTATTTTTCACATGGCTAAAAAGAGGGAGAATAAATCTTCCCTTGTACCTGAATGGTTCAAAAAATTGCACAACTAGAACCTAGAAGGGACTTGCAGCATTGGTCCTCATTCAGCCCATCATAGTGGTGCACACCAGCCTGGGGAAGAGGAGCTTCCCATCTCTCCCAGGACACATGGATAGCAAGGAAAAAGCCATTCCAGCTCCAAATTTTTCAAGTGACAGTACAGCCTCTATCCACTTCAGTGATGTAATTGAACTCTCAAACTTCACTTTAGAAGATTCAGAAATTCAAGCATTTCTGCAGTTTTTCCTGTCTGCAGTTCTGTCCTGGTCTGCCAGGTCCTTTTTGATACTCTCTCCTATAAAAGCTTGTAAAGCGCTTTTCAAATGGACCCCTAAGAGGTGCTGCAAAGGAGAAAGAGATCTCTGCATTCTGTATCACTCCTGTTTGATATTTTTCATAAAAAGTGAGATGATAAAATGATTTTTTTTAACTCCCTCCAGTATACTGGTTTTGTGTTCTGCTTTATAAGAAAATGCTGGGTGGTGGTCAAATTAGAGAATTTAAAATTTTATAAAACAGGCCCTGCATAAAAGCAGAACTCCTAGAGTCAAACCTCCAAATGGTAAGGGCAGAAAGCTTAAGATCTCCAGACCCAAATTTTTGAAGCAGTGAAATGCAATGTATTAACCTCTTACTCAAATTTTAACCAAAAGGGGAAATGTCCTACTTAGGCTGGCCTTGGAATACATGGTCAAAGTGTGATTCTGTTAAAACATTACACAGGCTGCAAGAGGAAAGCAGGAAAATGTGCCCAAGTCCCTGCAGTGTTTGCTACGATGTGTGCAGCCCAGATGAAAATTCAGGGTGATCATTTCAACATCCTAAATAGACATTTCAGAGACACAGCAGTATGCTTCCCACAGTGCTCCTTCCAGGGCTGTGACCCTATGGAAAAAGTGAGGATCTATAATGTCATTTGGGATTCTCCATGAGGCCTGTTCTAAAGAGAATGCATTATAATGATGATTATAAGCATGAAAAAGGAGCCTCTCATTGGAAAACAAGACAGACTTTTAGTCTAGACCTATTTATTGCATTTTTATATGGTCTGAGTTCTAAATTTGATGAATATAAAAAAGGAAAAAGCAGTATCTTTAAATACTTTGTATCAAGTCAATTTATTTTTTATAATTGACTTTCTTTAAAGTAAGACCTCACACAGAGAAGAAATTTATGTAATCTCTTGATTTAAAAACAAGCTCACAGACACAACATAAAACCTGCCTTAGGACTTATAATTTCACTTTAGCCACCTTGATTATTCTTTCTAACCAAGTAAAGTTAATTAAAAGAATCTCTCTGTGTAGAATTTAGTCACAAGTTACAAGATCATGAATTACTTTTAGATTAAAGAGTTCACTTTCCTCTTCTGAAATGAGTTGTGACACTTTAATATGACTTATCATTGTCATGCCTTGACTCTGTGTCAAAGAGTTTTCATATGGTTTGAATGAAAGCAGTTCTCCAGACTCAGACCTTCCTGAGAAAGGTGAGGAGAGAACGCTAGTGAACCATCCCACACAAATAAAAGTTTTGTATCTCATGAGGAAAAAAAAAAAATAAGGAAAAAAAGAAAGAGACAAAAATTTGGAAAAAAAAAGGAAAAAAGATAATATCAACACATTTATCATATCTATAATGAAAATATCTTTTCATGGTTGAGTGGTTCTCCTACCTGAGTTTTGGTGGAAACTGCCTTTTATATGGCTTTTAAAGGGAACATGTATGTTAAAACAGTCAGTTTCTTGGTTTTCCAAATATTTTGTTGTGTTCTACTTGTTTGTTTGATGTGAAGTCTCTCTAGCTGCTGTAATTGCAAGCAAATCCTTGAAAATATGATCTGAAGGTATTCAATACAGTTATATATGCTCGAGTTCGCCAAGAGCTTGAAGCACTGACAGCAGCTCCTTTCAGCTTTAACTCAGACACCACTGATGACTTCCAAATGTCAGCATTAACCGCTTGCCTGTTCGTTGAAGCATGGAAAGAAGATAGTGGAAGTAAGGTTCTGTGTGATCTACTTCTGTGTGATCTACTCCAAGTGCAAAATCTCACTGGGATGCAGCAGTTCTTAATGCAAAATTAATATCTGTCCTGTCAGAAGGAGGTAGGACCTACATGCTCAGCAGGATGTGAGATCGACTGAAGGAAAGGCAAAAACAAGAGAGCACCCAGAGATATTTTCTTGCATCTTGAATATTCAAGCAGCCTATGCAGAACATCTTAGCTTGATTGCTTTCTGGACATCCCATTCACCCTCTTTGAATAAGTAGGCAAGGATAAAGCAGTACGGTATTTTGTAATTTATCCCCTTATCAACTGTCACTGATATCTCAATTTATGACTTCCACAGATTGAAACATAAGAGGGCACTGAGCAAGAACATTGTTACAGAGGCCAATCAAATGGTTACTCAGAACCTGATATTTTCCCTCATTCTTTCTCAGATTCTTTTGTGTGTCAGAGATGTGAATAAGGGTTCCAGGATGAGGCTAATTAAGGAGTAGGCAGGAGTAGCAGACATGACAGTCTGCCAAGGCCAAGCATCCATTTTTAGTGGAGTATTCTGAGGGAGGCAGATCAGGAGCTGAAGTAACACAAGGCTGGGCAGTTGTGTAAAATTTTAGCTGGCCCACTGTGCTGTTTGGTCTGTATTTGTGAAACACACTGGGGTTTGTATTATTGTATTAAAATATTCAAGACTTTCCTCTTTGCTGAAGAGGGTACATTTCAGTTTTCAGACAAAAGATGCTGAACTTCGTTGACTGAAGGCATTGTTTTTAGTGTTGTATGTACTTCTGAGAGTAACATTAAAAAAAAGGAAAAAAGTAAAAGAGATTAATTAGAAATCCCACAAACTGTAGCAACCTCTGCAAACAAAACCTTTTGTTTTCCCTCAGCTCTGTGGTATATTTTCCTCTAAGCAGTGGACAAACCCCCTCACACCAGCAAGGAAAGGGGAGCAGAAAATACTTTACCAGCTTGGCATTCCTTTCTCTGTCTCAGTTGAATTATTTTTCCAAACTGCCAGGAAATGCAAGGCAGGTGGCCCTGACCCCACGCTGTCACACTGAAAAGTCAGGTCCTTTCTTCGGAGTGGTCAGCTCTAGGCTGACTGTTACCTCTCTGCCTTGGGGATCAGCTGCAGCACAGGCACCAGAGATGTTCAGCACAGCACATTTAATGCTTCATGCTGACTCAACTGCCTTGGTTTCCTCCTGCTGTTCCATTAGTCTCCTGCTCTATGTAGCTATTGATTAGAGTGATACTTGACCCTCTTCCCAGCACTCTCTTAAAGTCTACATCTTCACTTTGCTCTTGTTCACTCACTGTCTCAGTTGTTTTACTCTGTCCTTTAAGCAGTGTTGCTGGGGGATATTTTGCCAGTGCAGCTGCTCCCCAGAGCCAAGTATTGGGTTGTGTCTAATTACTCCTCTAATGCACTGTGGTGAATCAGTCCTTTTTCCCAGGCACTCTGGGCAGTAAGAAATAATTCAGGACAGCAGCAGAGCTGCTTCACAGAAAGCTGGAAAGGGGAAGCCAGGAGCTGAGTTTACTCAACACAACTGAAGAAACAAGACAGGCAGATTCAGACACGAGGGTTTGGAGCCCTGCAGCGCATGGTCTCAAATCACATATTTTGTATGTGGGATTGAAAAGTTTGATTTCAAGGGATAGCTCCATCTCAGTTTTTCATTACAGCTCTTTCATATTAGGGTTGGTATTTGCCATTCATATTAATTCTGCACCTCCTACATTTACAGAGTGGAGGAATTAGGTAAGAAAAGCTTTGAAAGCAATCAAAAAGCAAAAGTAGAGGACTAAGTAAGTGAATTATGGGGACAAATGAGCCTATAGTGTATTCTAAAGAATAGCAAGGTGTAGGGGTACTGGGCACCTTATATATGAGACATGCATCCCTAAAGACCTCCAGTGACATCTAAAGAAAGTTCTTTATTGCAACTTACTTGTGTTTTCTTTTGAAACTTATGATAAACACAGAGGTGAGACTTAACGCTTATATATTCAGGCATCATATACATAGATTCAATTATTTTTTACTTATTCACTCAGACATAGCGATGAGATTGCTGAAAAGGGTGCAAGAAAATTACCAGTTCAAGTTGTGATGTGGGGATTTCTGTGGTCCTCCCCATTGTAACATGGACAATACTGAGGGAGTGGATTAAAAAGCAGAAGACTGGTGAGGAGAATTGTAAATTACTCAGGTGACCTTGCAGCTGAGAATAAATCTTGATAAGCCTGTGTGAACAGCAGGCCAGTGATCCTCTAGCATAGACTGACTTTAGTGGTGACTGCATCTCTGATTTTGTACCCCTGGCCAGGTGTTCTTGGGGGATCCCCCTGTTACCAAGGTAATGGAACTAAATTTTGTATTCTAGCCACGAGTTTGTGGTTGTTCCAGCTGCCTGCCCGTGTCGACTCACACAGCCAGAGAGACTATTCACGAGTGGGTGCTTTTTGCAAAATGGACAAAATACCCATTCCACTGTGTTGTGCATACCTGGCTTTCCAAATACTAACCACCCACTGCAACACACACAGTGTGTGAGCCAAAGGAATCAATAGGAACACTTTCCAGGGCTGGAAATATAGATTTCACTGGTGAAGTACAGGGCATTTACCAGCCTGTTCAATACAGCAGGTTTGCTTCTGTAACTTTATCTGAATATTCCCTTTGTTATATTTAGAACAATGCAACAGCAATATGAGGCAGTACACTTTAGAAAGGTGATGCTGCCTTTTACATCATGGAATTGGAATCTTTCCTTTCCGTGCCGAATCTCCAAGGTCAGAGCATTTGATCACTGCTGAGAAGAGTACTCTCAAACTCCAGTAGCACCAGTCATTGTGCTGCTCTACTTTTCTATTTCTGTGGTTCCATTGATTTCCACTGATTTGAGTTACAGCCATGCAAAACTGCACTAAAGCAGCAGGTAATGGAGCTGCTTGGGAGGATATTTCCTTAATTACAGAGAACAATATTTGCCTGATTTTAAGGTAAACTTTCCGCTTTTTTTTAAAATTCTGCTATCCAAGACATGTTGCTTCCTCACTTTTTAGAGCATTTAACTTTTTTTTGTTATTTTTCTTTTCTGTGAACTTACAGGAGAGATGTTATTGCTCTTTACAACTATCCAAAAGGAGGTTGTAGCGAGGTGGTCGTCAGTGTCTTTTCCCACAGGATAAGTAATAGAATGAGGAGGAAAGGCCTCAAATTGTGTCAGGGCAGGTTTAGATTAGATTAGATTAGATTAGATTAGATTAGATTAGTTTAAAGCATTTCTTCATTGAAAGGGCCGTCAAGTGCAAAAACAGGCTGCCCGGGGAAGTGGTTGAGTCACTAGTCCTGGAGACATTTAAATAAATGTAGACATGACATTTAGGGACATGGTTTGCAGTGGCTTTGGCAGTGTTCAGTTTGCAGTTGGACTGGGTGATCTTAAGGGCCTTTTCCAGCCTAAGAGGTTCTATGTTTCTATGGAAGTTGTACAGAAGTGATTGTTTGGATCTTTAGAGCAGCCACACTTCCAGTTCATCCCAGAAAAACAGTGGGAAATGGGGAGTACTGGCATTTCTTTGGTAACCAGCATATTTCAGTCTGACTCCTTTGCAAGCACTCCTAGTTCAGTAGTTATGTCAGTGACATCTGAGATAGAAAGTCCTTTGCTGGCAAGGTCATTAAAATTTCAATGTATTGTTTAAGAATCAATAGAGGAGTATTTAGAGCAGCTTTCTGAGGTTGGATGATCAGCAGGCTTAAGAATGGGACAGCATCCTTAAATATTTTTGAGATCAAGGCCCTTTCCTTCTCCTTGAATAAATCTATTCAATTAGTTTATGAGATTTTGATTTCTTTCTTCTGCTCTTTTCTTTAATAATGGTTTACTATAGGACTATTCAAACAGTAACTAGCATCCTGTCTGCTCCCATCAAATAAATCTGGAGTGATTTATCCCATGAATACTAAGGAATAAACTCTAAGATTGTGCATGTGATTTTTTTTTAAGAGCATTAACATAACTGTGTTTTTCTCTTGGATTTTGCTTCCTCTGGCTTTACTGTCATGCTAACAAAGCTGAGCCGCATATGAGAAAATAGCTTTATCTTCCTCAAATACCAATCTCTTACAAATGTTCCTGCAAAAGAATGGCTTTTGGAACATCTCCCAAACCAACAGATTTCAACTGTGTCAACTTTCAATGGAAAGTAATTTTAGATTTAAATTCCTTTCACTGCAAACATCCTTTCTGTGTACCCCAGGACAGTCTCAAGCACTATTGGAACAGAATCCCTGAAGATCATTACAAAGGATAAAACCCAAAAAAAAGGATTAAGGACATGATTTTGTCCTTGAGCCCACCTAGCTCAGGAGTCAGGCTGCTAGGACCTGCTGAGTTAGAGGACTTTGCAAAATGTAGAGAACCCAATGCACAGCCTTAAGTCATGACAATGTGGTAATTTTTGCACTCATACATTGGCTCTCCATTCAGGATCAGAGACCCATTCCTGCCTCGGTCCAAACAGAGCATGAGATACAGATGAATGGTTATTCTGAAGAACAGAATCTGTCTCAAGGATTCCAGCACAGGGAGAATGGAAATTTTTCACTCCAGTTTTTCAGCAATTTAATCTGCCCTTCTCCTAGCATGTTGTGCTGAATGACACCCTTCTGCCTCCCCCAGGCTATGTCAGATTAATGGATCCCATGCCACCCTCTAGTGAGCTTGTGAAGAGGGGGCAGCAGTCTGTTACAGCACATCCTTTTCATTTATTTAGGTATGCTCTCTCTCCCTTTGGCTTGCTGTTTTGCTCATTCCTTTGTCCTTTTCGTCCACCAAGGGAAAGATCTTCCATATTTGATATTCTCGGAAGTTAGGAAGAAGGAGCTCAACTGAAAAATGCTACTTCCTGTATACAAACATAACACTTCTGCGTATTGCAGGTGAATTTGACACAGCCACGGAGGTCATGGAGAAGTAAACAACACTAAGCAGGTCAAAGTTAGGGTTTTGTTGAAATAAGGGGGGAAGACCCAATTTTCCATACCCCAAAAGCCCCAGCTTTCTTTAAGAAGTGGAGAGGTTAGTATTTACTGAGAAATAATGAAAGCAGAGCCTATATGAAAGCCTGGTTGAAGAGAGTCAGGAAAGAGCTGAGTTCAGTGGTGCAGCTCTTGCTTTCATTTGACACCAATTTCAGCACAATGGAGATTTCACCCCTCAGAGATGGAAGGTCATGTAGTCTGTGCCACACCCTGTGGCAGAATCAGCTCAGTTTTAATGGCTTCATGGAAAGTTCATACCAAAAGAATGCAGAGTGACTGTCAACTTTACAAAAGAATTTTCATCTACCTAAGTATATGTAAGTCAATGACCATCCACAGCTAAAATTAATTTAAATCAAAACTGCACGGAGGGGGGCATATAAACCATAGGGAGGGTTGACATGTATTCCTAAACCACCACAGCAGAATGACAGGAAGAAATACTACTGTAACTCAATTTTGTATATTATGGAGACAAAGAAGAAAAAAACCAATTCTTTTATTCAATAACTCTGCAGGTTATATATATATATGAAGGCAATATAGTGAGGAGTTTACCCCTGAGCCTTCTCCCACCATTTACTTCTGCTGACTCAAATTTCCCTCTTCATCTGCTGCCATTTCTCTTTCCTGAATTTGTGTGAACATCATAACCAATGATGGTTATACTTGAGAAAGTGTGAGTATGTTGGTGATTCCATACCCACGTGGCAGCTGTGTCCTTTCCTGATCATCTGCTGTAACAGGTAGATTTGAAGGATACAAAAAGTGAAATACAGACATTTTTGAATTACTTCCTTTTGAAACTGATGAACCAGGTTGACTTGGTATCTGGAAAACATACAGGTGAAAAAGTACTGGGAATGCATATGGAAATCAAGATATTTCAGTTGGAGATAAATTGGAAAAGGTGTATGAGAAATTTATAAAATACTGTCTTAGAGAAAGGGACCAGACACTTAAACTTGCCCTTTTTAAGCAACCAGGAAAAAAAAATTGCAAACCCACCTATTTAGAGCTAATTGAATGTTTTGAACTTCACAAAAGCAACTAGAGGAACAAAAATTATTGATCAATAACATTAGCGTTTGATATTTTGTGGCAGTTTAATACATTCACAAGGATTGCAGATAGGGTACAAAAATAACAAGTAGACTTAAATATACTTAAAAGAGTGTAAATCATCCATAAGTAACCTGGAGACAGAAGGAAATATCACTTTATAGGCAAGTTACTTCATGAATTTTTAGAGGACTTTTCCCTCCTGTCTTTATAGCAGCCAGCATTAGCCTTTTTTAAGTGGCAATGTAGTTCATTAAATATCTCTCAGCACTGACCAAAAATTGTATTTTCTCTGTTCTTCACTTCTCATCAAACATTCATAAAGGGCCATATTGGCCAACTGCTGGAGCACTTCATGGAAAATTTGCACCAGAAGGCTCCACATCCTCACAAAAATGGCCAGCAAAATGCTCTCTATGCCTTTGAAAATAAATAGTTTCTGAAAAGATTCAGGAAAAGCTAGTGGCTTATGGAACTGGATGAATCCTTGGACTGTACTGTAGCCAAAATATAAAATCTAGCATGTAATCCAGCTGGGGTTACTATATAGTCTTCTGTTTTTAGAGACTCTTTTTATAAATTTTATTAATAGTGCTATTAATTTAATTTCATTTCATTAATAGAGATATTAACATTACAGCTTGGATGGCTTCAGCACCACTTGTGCTTAGTATTGTGCAAAATTATTGTGAAGAGTAACATCTTTTCCAACCAATCTACAAGATGAGACCCACTAGACTCATTTCACATTTTACCAAAGTTTCCTTTTCTCTGTCCAAATTTATGCCCTCATTTATCTATTGTGCCTGTCTTTTCTCATTTTTTTCTCTTTTCTGAAACTACCTGTTCTTTGGGGTGAAAAAGTCTCACACTGCTTTCCCTGGAGTTCCTAGAAAAAAGGGCTAAATCCGCAACAGAGCTAGATATCAGGGGGGTTTGTGATGGTAATAGGACTGGAAGATAATTTAAAGGTTGTTAGCTGCTCAAATATCCCAGTGTCATTCCTTGTAGGACCTTTTCATACCAGGAGATGGAGAGAATTGCAGTTCCAGAGGCATGCTTTCCATGTCAGAGGCAGGCCATAACTTGTATCTGATACCCAGAGTGTGCATCCCTCATTAGTCTAATCAGCCCTCTCTGCTGAGAAGGATGAATTTCTCTGTTTTGCCTCTTGTCTGAGTTTAGCAGCAGAGCATTGCAACTGCCTTCTGCTGGATTTAGCTCTGTGCTTCCAAATGAAGACGTAGAAGTCACCTTTAAGGCCTATTTACCACAGTGAGAGAAATGACAGAAATTGGCAGGGAATTTGTAACAGTGATGACCTTTTGTCTATTTGGAATCACCATCACTACAACTAATAACTTGGCGAGTTGTTCAGCTTGCTTGTCCATAATGAACAGTGGTCAATAGCTTCTATACCTTCAGAGGCCTTGCTGTTAAATGCCAGTTCTCCAGTAAACCTGGAGCGCTGTGGAGATCAAGGAACAGTGAAACTTTAATGGACGGGTCTCTCTGTGAAAAATACTGGTTTTTTCTGTTGTTTCAAAGTGAGGGGACGAGTCTACAGAGAGTCTGTCAGCAGAAGATTTTCAATAGGAGTTCCATCAGTAGGCTGGCAGGTGCCAAGGCTGGGTTTGCATCACGTGGGAGCCAGCGAGGCTTTGCTGAGGCAGGTGCAGCTTTAGTGGTGGAGAGCAGAAAGACCGCTGGCCCAAAGAAAGCAGGTTTAGATTAGATATTAGGAAGAAATTTTTTACTGTGGGGTTGGTGAGACCCTGGAACAGGCTGCCCAGAGAACTTGTGAATGCCTCATCCCTGGAAGTGTCCAAGGCCAGGTTGGATGGGACTTTGAGCAATCTGCACCCCTGGGGAGGTGTCCCTGCCCATGGTGGTAGGGGGTTGGAATTAGCTGGTCTTTGGGATCCCTTCCAACCCAAACCATTCTATGGCTCTGTGATTTGCGGCCTGACTTTATCAAGCTTCGTTTAAGCCAGGTATCCCACCATGGGCTTTCCTCTGGTCAGAACTACCCTTGTTTGGCTCCTAATTCTGTACTAAGCTAAACATAAATCTCGGGCCAGATCTCCTTGGTTTTGACAAGTCATAGTGATCTCACTGTTAAATCAGGGGAGCAAGCATGGCTGCTGCTGTCAGGACAAAAGCCATCAGACTAAAAGGCTCTACGTGTGTGCAGAGCATCTCACCAAAGCCAGTCCCAGCTAGTGTCTGCTTTGTTTCTACTGGAGAAAAGTTACAGCTCAACAAATAGACTGATTTGGGGATTTGGGAAGCAGCCAGGGTTGAGCATAATTGGAGATTCAGGAAGCCTGCCAGCCTTCTGTGCCCACCTCTGTACAAGCTGACAGGAAACCCTAGAGAATTGTTTTCCTCTTCCTGTGTCTCAGTAACCCCATTTGAAAATAATATGAGTCTTCCTGATAGTATTTGAAATGCATGAGGAGCTGAATATCATTACACTTACTGGCTTTTACACCAGGACTTCACATGGAGGCAAATAAGCACAAAAATCCATCAATAATGCTGCAATTCTGCCATCACACACTTGACCTGTGTTTTAAAATTCCAGCTTTCCTGAGTTCACACAGAGAAGAGCATTTGAAAATTTTCAGAGGAAACCCTCTAAAATCAAAGCACCCAGTAATAAAGAGAAACAAAGACAGAGAGTATTACCGTTTTTTCAACAACCACATTTACATCCAAATATTTTATGCATGCAAAAATATGCATCCACGCCTATTTTTTTTTATTTGTTTAAAATGCAGATAGCTGGAAAAGCAGTAGCTTATTACAGTTTCTCATATACAATTTCAAGGGTGAGTTACAGTGACTCTTCTTCTCCCAGATGGTAACTAATATCCTTTTCTCTTTTGTTGTTTTTTGTTTATTGTGTAACTTATGACCACAGGTTTACAAATACTTATCTATTATGCTGAAAGAACTTCTTCCTTATTAAAAGTCTGCCTTTAATATTCATTTCCTCCATCAGTTAGGTATCAATATTAGATTCTGTGATTAAATTTATGGCTTACAGCGTTTGCTTTTAGCTCTGGGAAAACACTATTTTATATTTTTTGGTTAATCTATTTTTCTAGCTTCCCTTTTTTTGTCTCCTCTGGTTCCTGTTTCTTATGATGTTTTATTTAAAGATTACTAAAAATGGTTATCTGTTGCAAAAGGCAAATATGATCGGATATATTCCCTAATTGTTGTATAACTAGGATAAAAATTACAGGCAAAAGTAAGCCCCTTAGGAAGTGCTGTGCTTTGGTCTTTCTAAATTATAAAATCTGTATTACTATCAAGTGAAAATGGCTGGGTAGCAGTATGAGTTGGTGTTTAATGGGTAGATAAACTTCTGCCATTCCTAATGTACTGTTTCTGTCTGAGACCTTCTTATAATAAACGTGATACAGACTTTTCATCCAGAAATAGCTTGTGTTGGATTAGTATGCCAAAGAATGGCTGTTTTATCCCACCAATCCACCTAATTACCTGTGCTGGAGATATTGATGAGAGTTTGGTCACTTAGTTTCAGTGTCATGCCCAGTGCTGTCTCTGGAGTTAATTCTAAGGGGAATGGTCTTCATTTTTGTTACCGTTAATGAGAACTAGCAGAGAAGGCTCTGCATTTACTTAATGAGAATTCCACGGTTTGAGCAGAGATGGAGAAGTGAATTCGAAAGGCTGATCTTTATAATGAACCAGAACATTGTCAAATCACATCAGCCATGATATGGAATTGGGTTTAATAGCTCAATGTCTTACATGAGGTCGAATAACTGTGTGCACGTGAATTTGGCATGCTTAAACATATAACCTTTTCTCTCTTATGGAAAAATGTATTCATTATGTATCTTTACACATGCTACTGATCTAGCAAAGTATGTAGTGGTAGTAGGACTATGGCAAATGCTAGTCAGCAACAATTAGAAAAAGAAAAAAATTAACACTGCCACATGGTTTATGCTTTCATTAGGGGCTAACTCTTCGAAACAAAAAAAGAGTAGGAACTGAGATGGCTTTGTCAGTAGGTTGTGAAACCTTCCTGATTAAGGTTATATTACTTCTAGGCATGATGGAAATCCACAGGGGTGACATTGTGAGGCAGGATCCCTCTGAAACAGAGAACAGTTCTTGGTTTGTACCTGACATTCAGCTGAGAGCAGAGAGGAAGCACAGTGCACAGATGGATCAGAAGTCCAAGACAATAAACTGCTTCCTCAGTCTTGCCTCTCAGTTTTTCACCCATTCTACATCTGCTGCTGAGTGGTGAGAATATCTGCAAATTTTCTTATATAGCAAGGCTATGGGAATATATTTGAAAATGTGTTCTTTATCATTATTCATAGGTATGATGGGAGCAGGAACCAAAAGAATGCCTGGAAATTGCGGAATACTCAAAGAATTATCTTATGACTAAACACTCCCTCTCTCTGGTTCTCTCCAGAAAGTTTGCTCCTAAGTGTGGTCTAATCCATGCGGAAGAATGAATTAGCATACCCAACTAGCATTTTCTTTGTTGTTAACATCTTGGAGGATCTTCTCAGGAATTAAGTGGGATTGTTTCAGCTCAGGTGAGATATGGAGACTACTTAACTCTACTCAAAACATAACCACAGAGGTATTAACTAGTCCTGATCCTCCTCGCCTGAAATTGGTGGCTGCTCTTAAAGACGACAGTAATATGCCCCTTATTTGCTGCTGCACAAAAATTCTGTAGCAGATAACAATATTGTTTCTCAGTTGAAGTAATTTTTCAGGCCTGCACCAGACAGATGCAGAGAACCTACAATGCCCTTGCTGCTTCAGCCCCTATTTTTGGTTTTACAGTTCACACAGAGCCCAAGGAAATTACTGAATTCATCCCCACTGATTCAGCTAATACTGAAACTGCTGGAACGCTGGTATAGACAATGCTCAGGCAGTGTGGACTGGGTTTAGCTGCGCCACACGACCCTCTTGAGCATTCCAGCTTCCTTTCTGGTTCATTTAACCTAGTGAAAGCAGCTGAACTGATCAGCCCAGGCCTCCCAGGAGAGCTGGAACTTGCAGAAGAAAGTTGTATAGTTCTCCAGCATGGAAACAACCATCGGCTGCTAACAAAGCAGGGGGATGTTGCCAGCAATTCAGAGTGCCTGTTAGTCTGTGAGCAGTCTGGTTGTGTGTATTTGGCATTCAAGTGAAACCTCAAGTGACTTTCATCTGCTCAGTGCTGCCCTGACTTATGCACATTCAGGTAAAGTCAGATACAAGGGCAGGCAACTGCTGGTACTGAAGATAAACTTCTGGGATTATTTGAAAAAATTAGTTGCTCAGTGGAGTTGAATAAGACAGGTGATGATGGTTTATCCATACTATAAAAATAGTAGCAACTGCTAATTACAAAGGCATCTTATCTCAGTGTTTACCCATATACTTTACATAAACCACAGATTATCACTCCAAACTCTGCTTAAAATGCAACTATTATTGGGGGTCTGATATTTTACCATGTTTTTCCAAGAAGTAACCTGTTACAATCGATAGAGCAGCTCCTTTTAATTCTCCTTATCCTTCCTGATTACACAGATAGTCCAGAGCCAAAGATCTGGGTCGCTATTTTCAGTCTACTTTTTTATTTACAACTTTGTTTCAGATTGGAATTTGATATCCAAGTGCCTAACAGTAACATACTGCCATATGCAGACATATTCTCCAGCTAGGACAATGCCTTACCTGGGTCTTGAACTTGATCCAGGCCAAGCAAAGAGCAGTACTTTAAAATGGAAGATCCAGGCCAAGCAAAGAGCAGTACTTTAAAATGGAATGGAATGGAACGGAATGGAATGGAATAGAATAGAATAGAATAGAATAGAATAGAATAGAATAGAATAGAATAGAATAGAATAGAACAGACTAGTTGGAAGGGACCTACAACAATGTTCTAGTCCGACTGCTTGACAACTAATTTCATCCGCTTCAGAGATTATTTAAAGAAACCCTACCTATATTCTGAGAGAACTCACACCATTGCTGTACTGAGGGAATAGTTTATGCCTTAAACCAGATTTTCCTCCACCTTCCCAAACTCTGAGTAGTATCAAAGGCTCCAACTCAGGTTCCTTTGAAAGTTCTATGTTCTCTTTGAATCCGGAACTCAGTGTGACCCTGTACCAGAGACTTGTCTGTCTCATTGCATGGTGAGATGCTTCTGCTCCACAACTGCACTTTAGACAAATTTCTGTGAGCTCCAGAGATATGAGTGGATTTGGACTGAGAAGTCAAAGCAGGGTTAGCGGGACCCACAGATAGACTTGAGGCCAAAGCAGAAGCAATCAAAATTTGAGAAAAAATTCCAGGAACAAGCTTGTGGTCTCTCTCCAAGTCCTCTCAGGAATGGCAACCCATCACCCGTTACTCACGTCTTTCTGCATTGCCTGTTCCTGTCTGGACATTGCCCAAGGGCTGAATTCATGAAATGGTGACCAAAATCCCATGTGCTCCCTGTAAGATCTTCTCTTTCTTTGGGAGAGCTGAAGCATTCACCATCCTGTAAATATAAACTTATGGGAATAGGGGAGAGATGTCACCTCTGGCAGACATGTCACCATCTCGGCCTCAGGGTCCTCTGTCCCTCTCAGCTTTTCCTTGTTTCCTTGTGCAAAGCTTCGAGGGCCCTGGGTTTTATTAGACTCAGCTCTGAATCTTGATCCCCACTGCTTTGCTGGCATTGAGAATGCATGCTCGCTTTCCTTTGTAAAGGTCAGAATTCCCTGTCCCTGGTCTCAGTGTGTCAAGAGACAGGGTGGGCAAGTCCCCCAGCTTCTCTGCATCTGAACATGACTCATGCTGCCTTTCAGAGGAGCAGATTTGTGTGAGTCCGTTCCTGCTTAAGGCAGTGAGGGGAGGATGTGCAAATGCAGCTGCTTCAGCCAGAGGGGACAAGCAACAACAAGGCCTGTGGGGAGATAGGTTCTGAGCAGGGAAGGCCAGAATAAATGAGACATAGGAGAGAATTTTCGCCCTGCACCTCAAAACCTACTGCTGCATGTATCCCATGGATCTTGTATCTGTGTGTGCACTGGTACAGAGCTGGGTGCTGGTTAAGGGGAGCAGGGTGCATAAAACTTCATCTCTCCAAGGCTTTTAAATCCTGCCAGGCTGCCTGCATGATTTGGGACCATATGCAGATCAGCAGCCTGGGTGTACAGTCCTGGCACTGAGTTCTTAGCCGAGTCCTTGCACAGGGCTGTGACATATTTGTTGCTGCAAAATACTCAGCCTGTTTCCTGCAGAAATACGCTTCTGCTGCAGTTAAATACAGCGGCAGTGATAATGGTGAGATATGATTGAAGGTTCTGCAGGAAAAGCCAGGTGGTTTTTGTCCAGCTGAAAAATCCGTGCATGATGGAGACACCTTCATCGCTCAGAACAAGAGCTAATTTTAGTGCCTAGGAAGCAGATTTGGCTCCACCTGCTGGTTTCAGGCTGGTTGCAGGCCAAGCCGATGTTTTCAGGGGAAAATTCTGAAACACTCCATTTAAATTCAAATAAAAACGTGAACAGATAAAAATTCTGTTCTTTGGGGTGAGATAGCAGGCTTTCTGGACACAAAATTTAAACTGGAATGTATAAATAAATAAAAAGGAAAGAAAGATATGTGCTTTTTCCCATAATGTTGAGTGAAATTCTTCCAGAGGCATTACTAAATTTAGGGACCTTTGGAAAGAATGCAGGGGGAATTTTCTCTGAGTGAGTGTCTGTTTTGAATGGTCTGTTTATCTGTAGTCAAACTCCCTGTTAAGGATTCAGCGACATTCTAGCTTTTGGGTGGATAAGATAAAGATACTCATTCTCAATTATTTTGTAAAGTCAACTGCTCTCTAAAAGCTTATTACAATTTCTAGGGCTTGTGAAAATGATGATAATGGTGATTGCTACCCAAATGCCTTTCAATTTAATAATAAAAAAGTGTGATGAGTTTCTTGTGCTGTAGCCATCTGCTCAACACTGAGATGTTCAACACTGACAGATGAGAGTTCTACTTCTATTTGGTTTGGATTTATTTTTATAAAAACTTTCAAGATCTATGTAAATTTTAATGATGTATTTTCCATCCTTTTTCTTTCCTTGCTTCTACGGGATAAAGGAAGTTACGCAAAGAAGACACATCTTACATATAAAGAAGGCTGTAGATTCAGATACTTGGTTTGTCACAGATTTCTTGTGGCATTTTATTGAGGAATTGAGGACTGTCATATTTGCTGAGGTTAGTGATCCATGTTCACTTTAGAAGGAAGTTTCTGGGAAGCATTTCCTATTACTGTGCATGTCTGCACTTGTTTTTGCAGAGATTTTGGTATTAGTGAATGCTGCAAGAAGCAGGGTAGGATTGACAGCAGCAACAGCATACTCCTGCTCTTTGCATAATGATGAAGTAACTTCAGGCAGTAATTTCAGAAGAGCAACAGCTTTGCAGGAATGGACACTTCTCTACTGGTCAGCCTGGATATGACCTTGCTGCTACTGCCTGGAAGACAGGCTCTGTCTCTCTGAAGAGTCCCTTCCTTTCATTTCTGCTTTTAGACATTCTTTTAAACAAGAACTGCCAAATCATTCCTGTGTATGTCCTCAGCATGACACCTGACCATACCATGAGTACCGTTTATATTTTATTTGGACAAATTTAATTGAGTGGTCTCCTTGTGATCCGTATATGCCATATGAATAGCAGAGTATTTAGCTTATTTATTTTAAGGGCCTGTGGTAGGAACTGCAAGTGGTAGCTGGATCATTTTATTCTTAAATTTGATATACTGTCTTGGAAAGAAAGATACAGATTAACCAGGTAGCTGTAAGGTCCCTTACTCTCTTATCCCAGTGCTTTGGCTGTTTGCTTTTGAGGCTTATATTTGTGTCGGCCCTATTACTGTATGGCCCTCCTGTTTTGACTGTGCCTGCATCTAACCGGGGATAACTCGGAGAAAGCCGTGCCCATATGATGATGCTGGTAATTTAGAAGGACACTTTTTGTTAGGTCCTTAACTTGCCATAATTAAAATCTAGAATTTCCTACAAATGATCTGCGTACAGGCCTCACCCTAGCCCTGCAAACCCTGGGTGTCAGAGACCCATGACTCCACTCCCAATGTCTATTCTGTGGAGCAGGTGTGGTGCATCTGCAGGTAGTCCCTCTCTCTAACAGCAGGCTTGCCCCTGTTTCCAAATCCCAGCTGCCCCAGACCTGCGTGGTTTGGTGTCCTTCCATCTCAAAGGCACTTCAAGATGATTTCTGTCTCTGGCAGCACTTCACACTGCAGCCCCAAATAATTCCAGGAACATCTAAGGCACTGCCATAAATAGAGGTTACAGGCTGGAAGAAAACACGACATTATACTATCCATGAAATAGAGTAGTCTTTAGGGCAGGCTCTCCAGCAAGGAAAGATTCACATGCTGCCTCAGCACAGCACGGTACGGAAGCGTTCTGCGTCCCTGTGCTGTCCTGCAGCCCCCAGTCACCTCTACTGCAGGTGACTCCAGCCTCAAGTCAGCACCAGGCAAAGACATGACCAGCACCAGCACAAGACTAGTGGCAATTTAGGGGAGAAACAGGGATAAGTAACTTGTTCATATGTTTTGACTGAAGTAACAGGTCTTAGAGGCAAAATAATAGATGACCACATTGGAATTTGCTAACTGATGACCAGCGATACCAGGGAAAGGAGAGGACAAAGGTGTGAAATGTCATATGTCCCCAAAATTCTCTCCTGCATGCTTGTCAATGTCAGAGGTGCGTCCTGGAGGAAATGGTGTCTTTGCATTTAATGGCTTTTATGGGCTTTGCTTTCTTGGCTATATCTGATTGTTGCTTGAATCCACACAAATTTTCAGCGTCTGCAACACCCTCTGGCAAGCTGTGTTTCACAGCTTAACCCTTAGAGCCACAGAACCGTAGAATGGTTTGTGTTGGAAGGGACCTTAAAGATCATCTAGTTCCAAATCCCCTGCCACAAGGGCACCTTCCACTAGACCAGGTTACTCAGAGCCCCTTCCAGCCTGGCCTTGAGCACTTCCAGGCATGAAACATCCACAGTTTCTGTGGGCAGCCTGTTCCTGTGTCTCACCTTGCTCATAGTAAAAAAATTCTTCCTAATAACCAATCTAAATCTAGCTTTTTTTCAGTTTACATCTGTTACTCCTCATCACTATATTCCCTAATAGAACCGCCCTCCCCATCTTTCCCATAAGGTCCCCTTTAAGGCTGGAAGGCTGCTATGAGCTCCCCCACAACCTTCTTTTCTCTAGGCTGAAGATCTTTTTTTTCTCTTTACTATCCTAAAATGATGTCAGTATAATTGTCTTTACTCTTAGAAAAGCACCACATCATATTTATAGACTGTGTATTTGTTATTAATGACAATAATAGTTTTAGAGCACCAGTTTGGGTATTCTCTTGGTCTCTTACTTCATTTCCTGTACATAAACAATTAAGAACACCATAAGTGATGGTGACAGGTGGAGGACAGGTTTTGGAAGGCTTACTTGGCATGACTTGGAGCTGCAGAACTGTGTGAATTCTGCAAATTTCCCAGGGCTATGTCAGTGAAATAACTTGTATTGACTTTCCCTGAAACACAAAACAGCACTTTTTAAGCAACACCCACAAATTCTCTGTAGCACTCCCTGTGTTTTGTTTTAATCACATGATATATGCCAGACATTGAGTCATCACTTGCTAAAGCACGTAAAATGGTATTCAATCTTTATGCTTCCCTAGCTGTACAGCTTTGCAGATTATTGTTTTACCGGTTCTTAGGCGATTATCTTACCCATACAATATTACACCGCATAAAACTGTTTCTCTTCATAGGAAATTGAGTTTGCATTGTGATTCATACTTGCAATTATTGTCTAAATCCTTTCAATGACTCAAAATGACACAGTTAGTAAAAAAAAAAGCCAAACCAATCTCCATGGGTAACATATCTGCCCCTTGCCTTGAATTTTTGATAACTGGCACTAGCATGGTAGTCTTGTGAGTGTAATGTCTCTGGAACATGTTCATACTTCTCCATGGTTATATAGATAGTGACCATAAATTCAGCTGGGAAAGATGTCTACAAAGTACCAACTGACACAAGGATGGCTGTGGCATTCAGCATAGCTGGGATTTAGTGCACTCACTTTTCACCTCAAGGACTTTTGTCACATCCCTTTAGTGTCTCAGTCTAGTTTCTCAGTAGGCAGATTTCTGGAGACTGGAGACACTCCTCTGTCACACAGTCTGAGTCACAGTCTGGTACTTCTGTTATGTGAAGGCCTTGTTCTATAGCTTAGCTGATCAGTCTGGCACTTTTCCAGCTTTTGTGTTAGCACAGACATTCCAGAGAATTTGAATACTGCCTTATCAGAGAACCTGTCCCAACTGGAGCCTTAAAAGAGGGTTTTCCCTCCAGGAAAACAATAAGGATGTCACCTCTGCTGGCCTTGTTGACCTCACAAGACAAGAACACCTCTGATCAGTAACTGCTTCTCAATGGGAAACCATCTCATTTCATCATAGAGAGAAAACTAAAAGCCTGGGCACTGATTTGTTTTGGTCTGCTGTTCTTCTCCCTTTGCATGGATCAGCATAGCACAGCTGCAGTGTGTCTCTAATAAGCTTCAAACAGGGTATGTGAGCTTGGTTTAGTGTTTAAAAGCATTTGGAGCTCTGTACTTGCAGTGAATTAAGTGTAAATGGAGAATGGTGTTTTCCTTTGGCAGGAAAGATGACATATGAGGACTATGCTAGATCCTGAGAACTTGATCAAACTGCTTTTGAATATAGGCCCAATGTTATTGGAACATCTTCACAAAAGGGGACACAGTCCTGAACTGAAGGTTTCAGTGGTTTAAATAATCATCTCTCCTCTTCATAATCTGTTCCAGGGCAGTGAAATTGTTCTTGGGGACAAAAAAGGGTCATAAATCTCACTGGGACAGAATGACCTTAGGCTTGTAGTGGTGATCTTTTTCAGTGGGAGGATTTGGAAGCAATTTTTCTGGATAGTGTGAATATATTAAAAAAATATTATGTCTTACTGGATATAAAATTTCTAATGACTGTGACTTGGGTGAAAATCTGTCTCAGTTTCAAATGAAACTGTGGAATTAAAATTGCACATCCATTTGATTCTTATTTATTTCCATACATGTCCTTTGCTTCCACTCCCACAGTGTGAAGATGTAAAATTTTTGCTGGTTACAAATCAGTCTCACTAAGCCTTTCTCCAGTGCTCTTTCTATGTAGAAATAGGCTCTGACCACTGAAAATATTCACATTTAAGCTTGGAGGAACACATCACAGTTCTAGCAATAATGTGACTGTTAAAATATTTGATCAATTTACGGTACAGATGACATTGAATATACAAAGTCAATATTTTGAACGATGCACAACAATCAATACTTGAGCTCCAGAGGGGTTTATAAAATAAGTCGATATCACAGATCTGCCCAAGAGGTTTTAATTTGGTTGCATGGAATGCCACGCTTTAAGAAAAAAAGAAACACAAAAGGAAGGTTTAAAGTTCATAGCAACTAATTGAGAAAATAGCAAGCATAATCAATTTTTTTAATAAAGTTCATTGACCTCAATACATATTTAGCATGATGTATTCAATTATAGATTTTATGCTTTGATACCAGTTTTTTGTAATGTGAAACAATGGCTCTGCTGGGTCATGCAGTAGTGGGGTCCCACACTTGCCACTCCTTTCTTGCACTCACTCTGCCATGCTTAGCATGTGCATGACTCATGCCATGTGTATGGACTGTCTAAAGCACACTGTCTTTTATACCTGTGATTAAACAGGATGAGTGGCAGCTTCCCTGAATTCAACCTGTGTGAGTGACAGCTTTACTTCACGAGGTGACACTTACCTGATCTGATTTCTTTTGTAGCTGGGTGTTTGTAGCTATTTTCCCCTCTTTTTTTTTTTTCCACCTTCCCATAAAATAACTTTTACACATGCTGCCCAGCTGTGTTGGAGATGTGTGAATGGATAACAGTGTTGGGAGAAGCCTCCATCATTCACTCCATGCTCTGAGCAGATGCAGGGTAACCAGCTGTGTGAATCCAACCCTAGGCTATTGATTGCCCTGTCACTGCTACAAACTGTTTACACATTCTCTCAAGTGGCTCTGTCCTCAGTCTCACGTTGCTCCTGCTACCCAACCAAACGCAAAGAAAGACTCTTCTGCCAACTGCCCTTTCATTCCATGATGGATTTCAGAAATCCATCAACAGCCATAGCACCTGCTGCTTCTTGGGCTTGGCCCCCTGCTCTGTGCTGTTCTACAAGTTTCCTAAGTAGAAATGTTTATATCTGTAAAAAATGTGCATGGTTTGTGCGTGGCTTGTAATAAACAAGACAGAGTAAGCAACGCATTATAGTGCAACAGCAGCAGGTTTCACTGCTGTGCATTGTCAAGATGACGAACTGCAAGTTATCTATCACACAATCTCATCTGTCAGTCTGCTAGGCCTCGTTATCATTACTGGATGCAACTCAAACACGACATGAAATACAGTCAGAGGTGGGGGAGTTCTCAGTGCTTGATCTGATGTGAGTTGTTGGGCTTATGTGTATTTTAGGTCTCAGTACCTTTTCTTTAACACAGAAGAATTTTTCCACAGGAAAGGCTGTAAGAATGCAGAAATGCATATATATGATCTCTGGAGAACGGATGGTGCAGTGGAGTCCCTTTTCCAATTTTCAGATATTATAAACTTATTTTAAATGAATAAATCAAAATATCTCATGTAAATACATAACCTATATTTTCCCTTGCCCATCTCAAGACTCTAATGAGGAATAGGTAAGTATTTTACTACGACAGACACTATCACTGGTGATCTGTACTCATTGTGTGTGCATTTGTTGATGTATATATGAAAGAATTAGACCCTCACTCAAGGATACAGGTACATAGGTTGAGTGGCTGAAAGTTTATATACCAGTTAGGCAAAAAATTTCTGTTCCTTTAGTTTATCAGCGGCATGTGAAACTTTTTAATGCACTGCCCTGCAGACAGTTTTCCATGTACCCATTTGAAGATTAGACAAAACAGGACATGAAACAAACTTGTGGCCTTCCCTCAACATTATCCTATTCCCTTGAAATAGGAGAGCATAGAGTGTCTGATGCTGAGAGATGAATTAACTCTGGGAGTTGAAAATTTTTGGCACCTGTAACAATTCAGGAATGTTTCTATCAGATGCACATAATGATTTGGGCATTTCTGACCCATTGCAGTGTAAACTTCTGTAACTGCTAGCACTATAAGGCCTTTCTTCGGATGAGTAATGAGGTCTTTATCTCTTCCAAGAAGGAAAAAAAAAGAAAAAAGAAATTTTATGATTTGTCAATTAAATAGTGCCATATTGGTCATAAAACGAATCATTAACATTTAATTAAAAGAAAAGGAAATGACAGTGCAAATTTTGGAGCTAAAATAGGATTTCTTCTGCCTCACATTGTTCTTACATCAGTCTACTATAACTAATTGTAAAATTAACTTGTCACTAAAATGCAGAAAAGCTTTATCCACCACCTTCCCTTCACCCACCAGGTGGGTGTCTCCCTCAGCACCATTGTTAGCACTCATGTGAAAGAGTAGAAATAAATAATAGTCTGAAGGTTGTGATAGGCTCTTCAGTCTTGCGATAAAACACCTAATTTGTGCCCCAGGGAGGCAGAAAACCTCCCTGAAAAGAGGGTTTTGTCTGCAAATGGGTGCTTCAGTTCCACACAAGAGAAAACAACCAATGACCATAACTCACAGTTGTTTCTTCTGGGACCTGGTTTGTTGCAGGTTTTGTTGCAAGGGGTTGGTCTCTCTGCCCCTGGCAAGATTTCTTGCATAGGTTCTTCTCTATCTATCATGTGCTTTGTCTAAGGTACCCAGAGTCCTGCACCTGCTCTGTAACAGCATCTTAGAGGGTAAGGAGGGCTTTCCCTTTCTGCTCTGTGCTGTAGCCTTCTTCCACCTCTCTTGACCTCTTGTAAAGCTGTCTTTCTCCTGGCTCAAAGCAGCTCCTGGACCTTTTTCCATAGCGGCCATGCTGAGTTAGCTTCCATGCATCAGAGATGGCAGAGTACAGCTCCACTGACCAGTGTCTCTCTGGCAGATTCTGCAGTTCTCCTCAGTTTGCCACCTCCTCCTGCAGCTCAGCCACCTGACAGAGCAGGTCACAATCTGGTCACACTTTCCCACAGGCTTCCTTGGAATCACTTTCCACCTCTCAGAATATCCCTTCATACATCCCACAGTCAGAAACCTGGGTGGTCACACGCTTGAGCAGCAGCTTTGTCTGAGTAGCTGCACTGGTTCTACTGGGTGCTAAAAGCTCAGGAGAAGCAGAAGACACTGCCTTTTCCTGGGTGGTCAGGATGCTGCCAACAACCACTTTCCACTGCTGGGCACCTGCCCACTCCAAAATGTAAATGATTGCCTGTTGCAGTCTCCAGGGCTGATTTAGCAGGTTTAGCCTGCTTAAATATCCTGCACTGCCAGTGTGGGCTCTGCCTCTTACTGTTTCTTCCAGTCCATGGGTCTGTGTTGTTCAGGGAATGCCCCCTGTTTGCTCAAGTCTCTCCTTGTCCATGAGTTTCCTCATGTGTCCTCTTGCTGCTGCTTTTTGCTTCAGCTGCTCTGACAGCTGTGGTGTCTCTTACAACCTGCTGGGCTGACAGTTTTAGGGAACTGCATTCTTTCCTTGCATAGGTATATTCAGCTCCTCAGTTCCACGGAATTTCTTGCTATTTGAGACCAGAAATTCAAAGCAAACATGGAACCAAGTCCACTGTTCTTTCCCGAATGACCCAAAAGATCCTGTACCCATATGCAGCACAGTCTGAATTTCCTTTGATAGTCCTTTCTGAAAACTGTACCTTGATTGACTGTACCTGAAGATTGACTTCTGGAACACCAACAGTTTTGTTTCAGCCTGCAGTTTGCTCAGAGCTGTATCACTTCCCCAGGCAGAAAAAGCCTGATTCCAAACACAGTCTGTTTCACCCGGGTTAGCATGTTCTAAATAGTCAAAGTAAAGACAATAATAGTGTGATTGTAATCACCAAGGGAATATGCTGGGTGAGGATTGTATAAGGCTCAAATTAATTTAATGCACTTCTAAAACTAACAAAGACAACAGAGACATCTTGTTAGGATTCTTGTACCTTTGCAATGGATGTGCATTTGTTCTGATGAGACATCTAAGTCTATGTACATGTACAAAAGGGATAATTCAGCCATAATTGCATCTTACGCAGAGTATATTGTGGGAGGTGGGGGATAAACAGCTTGTGAATCAATAAACCATGAGGCTGCAGGCTGAGTTACTTATTGATTTATGACCCCCGGTTCCAAGTTTACTTCACATCTAATGCAATTATACCTTCTGGATTATGCTTCATTTAAGGGGGAAGGAAAATACATCATTTCATGTAAGGAAACATGCTGTCTGCATGTTAATAATACTTCTAAGAGTTAGATACTATTTTACAGCTGGATACATTTTGGTGAGGTGTGACATTCAAAATCTAATGTGCTGTCTGCCTGACTTAATCTTAAAAAGTCCCAACAATACACACTGCAAAAGAATTTCAGAGCAAACCTATTAGGCCCCATCAAATCATGTTACCAGCCTTGACCTGTGCTGTTTTAAAACACTGTGGAACAACATTACCCCTTCAAACAGCCACCGTGAGTTCTGCAAGAGTTAGCAGCCTGTTCTGTGAGAGATACAAGGGACAAAAGGCAGGACTTCCATACAGGACACTAGACAAGTATGTGGCAAGCATCCTGTTTTCTGGGATGTATCTGAAGCAGATGTGCTCTAGAGCTCTTCTCAGATGACTTGTATTCCAGTTTCTAGTGGACTCTTCAGGTCTGGCAACACCATACCGGATGAGGAAATGGTTGTGTGTGAAGAGGAAATCTTCCAACCAGCTCCACTGTGCAGTAAATCGTTGGTGTTGTTGGCTCATTTGGTTTTTTTTTCCTTTTACTCTGTTTTTTTTCCATAATAGATGTCCAAGAGCACACAGAAGACAGTCCTCTTGTGCATACGGGTGGCTTGTTTTGAGATTTACTGTTCTGCAGGAAGAACATGTCTCTGTTGCAGGAGAGTGGTGGTATACAAGCTCATGTCCACCCAGGGACAGAACCTCATAGTGGCACCTGCTCACGTCCCTTCTCTACACTGCTCTGTGCATCTCCTGTGTCACAGTCATCTCATCTGGAGCCAGAGGCCATGGAACATTTATTCTTAATACTGTAAGAAAAGACTATTAGTGGAGTACTCAAATTCTTAGTTAAATCTCTCTGATTCTCGTGACAGTCATTCATTTCAGTGAAAATGTTTCCTTGAAGCAATAAAAAAATTATTTTCCTTCCTTCACAAGTACCACCCTTCAGCCGTGTCTCTATAAATCTTTCAATTGTTTTGTGATCCGTCAGAAGTATAATTTCCCTCACCAATGGCCTGAACCTACCAGGTGCTAAAAGTCTCCTTGCAAAGTTCTGAAAGCCACAAGCAGCTTCATTGTGAATGCCTTCTCCTGACCATGTAGAGTCCCCAAGTTGTCCAAAAGAATTATAAACTCTTTAGAATATGCAAAGATGTGAATTTTCCAGTGGAAATCACGCCAGCATGTGCCAGTGTTTTGACTACACACTATGAGGCACTCCAAGTCCGTGTATTTATTCATAGAAGAGAGAAGGAAAGAGGTAGCAGTGGGCTCTGGGACCCGAGTATGATCTGTGTGAATTGGCATAGCCTGCCATAAATGTTTCCCCTTGTTTGGGGGCCATGACACCAGTCAGTGCAGCCTGGCTTCACCAAGAGACTTTACAGCCCTGTACAACTCATCAGTGTCTCTTAATATTGTGTTTGTGTTGGAAAAACCGTTTTTGTTCCCTTTTCCTCAGATTTTAAACTGTGTTATAAACACACAGGAGGAACACAGTAGTCACATTTTAAGCAAATATGCAGGAGGATGTACCAGGATTTTGCTTCTATATCTTTCTTTGCATATTACTCTACTTATAGTCAACTATTACATTTGAAATATAAAGATAAGATGCTGTCATGCCATACTGAGGAATGGCAAACATTTGGTTAATATGGAAGGCAGTTCTTCTGCCTCTCTCCAAGTAATGTCACCAGTGTTACCCTACAAGAAGGAGTAAGGTGGTTTTTTTTCTTAAACATTTGGACTGCAAATACTGGGGAGGAAAAGGAAGGTGTTTAAAATGGACAACTTCAGTCCCTCACCTGAGCCATCTCTTATGTATCTTGCTGGACTCCCAAGCAGGGAAGAAAACTGGTCAGAATGGATTCATCTAGATCCCTTTTTATTAATCATGTAAAAGGAATTTATCCTTGGGGCTGCAGAGGAAGATACAAAGCATTTTATCCCCTGACATGCAGTATATGAGACTGCCTGTGTTGCCACTGAAGCCACACACTTCTCCAATGCTGCCTTGTTGCTGTAGCAATGTCTCTAGTCCTGCTGCAGATTCTCACTTTAAACTCTCATTTTGAAAAGATATAAAGTCATAGCTGTTAGTGATGTGCCCTTGTTGCCATGAAGATTTTGTAATTTTTTTTTTCTTTTTTTTTTTTTTTCTTTTCCTGTGTGCAGGGCAGAGGAGTCCTTACAGCCTTAATTACAACAACAGCAGACTACAACCCTGCATTTTTAACATGACATAATTATATTAAGTTTAATGCCGCTATTATGGTTAAATTATTTAGTTCAATGCCTGAAGTCAACAGTGTCCACTCACTGCCATTAAAAATGGAGAATAACTCAAGAACAGCTTCATGGGGCCACAAGAAAATAAAGTCATTTGCTACAAGCTATTTTTCATCTCAGCAGAGACAATAGTCTGAGAGCAGAAGGTTTTTAAGGGCAGGGGGCAATATGAAACGCATAGGGATGAAAATAAATTCTATCAGGCTGAAAGAACGATTTGCTACAAATAAAATACAATTCGTTCCCCTAATATATTCAACCTCTTTCACTCCAGCTCACTGGGTTGAAAGCAACTGTGTTCAAATGCAAGTATTTACTTCACATAGCATAATTCAGGGTGGCAGCTGCAGCATATATTTGTTTCTCCTTTTGATCAGCATTTTGAAGGTATGGAAATGACTGTGCTACAGCTACATCTGAAGAAGCACACAATTCTTTGCTTTATATCACCTGGTGTGGAGTTGCAGGCAACAGCTGAGTGACAATCATTAGTATTTCAAAAGCACCAAAACAGCTCAGAAATAAAGTTTAGTTTGTGGATAGGATACAAGTTCATACATTGTGTTGGCACTTTAAACCATTTTATCAATTGGTTAATGGTTACTTGCAGCAGCCTTCCAAGCTGACTCAGTGCTCTGATAGCTGAAATACATGGAGTGTCTATTAATTAATTCCAATAACTTGGAATTAAAGCCAGCAGATCTGAGATGATCAGGTATAATCTGGGAGTTCTGGCATTAAACACAGGCTGTTAAATATTTAGTGGAAATCAGGAAAAGGAAAGAAAAATGATCTTTAAAAGTTGAGCAAACAAAAAACTGAACATTTGCTTATCTTAGCAGGTACCAGGATAAATGACTGCAGGGAGACCATTTGATCTACATGGATTTTAATAAAGTCATGGGAGCTATTTCTTTATAATTCACATCTCAAAATCAATTCCTGTAGTAAAACCCTAAGATGGACTGGAAAAAATCTGATTAATTGTAACATGGAGGTAAAATAAAGAAATTGCAATATAACCTCTGGTCAGGTAATTTTGGTGAGAGATTTACCATTTTCCAGTGAGAGGTCCAGTCTTTTTTAAGTTCTGGTGTTTATTCACTTTTTTATCTCATAATAAACTTAGAATTCATAGGACTGATCATGTTAGAAGGAGAGATTTTTTTTTAAAAAAGGGAACAGAAAAACAATGCAAAATTAATTAAACAATCAAAGCAAGTGTCAGCAAAAACTGAAGAAAAGTTGGGGAAGGTGTATATTTCTATTTGTGAAAATAAACAAGCTGTGGCATATGCATTCTGGGTGGCACAATTTCTGGATGAAATGGACCATTTCTGGAAGGAATTGAGGCTGTGCAACACTCCTCATATCATCCATGACCCCTTCAGGGTCATCAGAGCTGAGATTTGGCCTCAGTTTACCAAATCAAAAGGTGAGTTTAAAAAAGTGTAGTAAATCTCTAAGATTTTCATCTCCATCCAGCATCTACATGAGGGTCTCTGAATGACTGAGCTCCCCTTCAAGAATCTTTGGGATGTGCCTAAAAACCACTGGGTCGAGTATGGGCCTTCAGATTTTGCACTGTTATGACTGATTTAATATTTTACAGGATCAAATAAGTTTGTGGAGGCCAAACTACAGCTCTTTGCTAAACATTTACATTATATTGCAAAGATCCAGCAAACACAGGAGGCTTTCAGTAGTGTGATGCCTTACATTGATGTTTAACACATTCACACCCCAAATGAACTCTTTAGTCAGGAGCTGCTTTTTGCCCTGATGATGTTGTATTGTCTTGATGGTCAAGTCTCTCTTTTTTAGCAGATATTTTTATAGACTAAACTAGACTAGACTAGACTATAATATCTTGAGTTGGAAAAGACCCACATGGATCATTGAGTCCAGCTCCTGGCCCTGAGATATAGTTCAGGGATCTTGACACACCATGATCCTTGTGGCTTTAGTCTCCATACCACACAGTCATAAATTTTCTGTATTCATGGAGAGATGAGCAACAATCTCTAAGCATAACCATTACTTTGACTGTACCTGACCAGAATCTGTAGTATTTACCATAAAGTTGTTCTTGACAGTATTGGCCAAGATGGCGGTGCTCTAAAATTAAACAAATTCAAAGTAGTTCAGCTCCAAGCCTGCCTCCTCCCGGGCACCTTGACTCCCAGAATTATACAAAGCCTCAAATTGTGGGGGTTTTTTTCTGTACAATGCAGACATAGTCATCAGGGAGCCTGGTTGTTCTTATGTCCACAGTCATGAGCTGTGGCACCACACAGATGGTATCCAAAACAAATGAACTCAGAGCATCAAAGTACAGGAGTTGAAAATATACAAGGAAAGTCACAGTCTTTCCCCAAAGTTGTGCCAGCTGGAAAGGCAACACACAACAGCAAGTTGGAGAATAACCACACTTTGGAATGGCTCAGTAGGTAAGTGGCAAAGCATCCGTAGGGTTTAAGGAACCCACCGTCAACAGGAAGAAAGAGTCACGCCTTTCTTGTTATGTACCCACTGTCACTACCAATATAAAATACATAGTATGGAGAGACGTGGCTGCTTTGTAATTTGCCCTTGGTTTGGACAAGTTTCTGAAATGCTGGTAGCCTGATTTATGACTTTGTTCTCAACTGGAAACAATTAGATCATCAGATGTGCATCTGGCAACCTGCACAGTGAGTTCATTTTTCTAACCCACCTCTTAGCTGCAGGAAGTACTGCAGATAGCTTGGGAGAAAGACATAGTTATGATATGAGATACTTAAAAAAACGGTTGAGAACCCAGACCTGGATATTAAAAAAAAATCAACCAGCTAAACAAAAACCCAATAAACCCCAAGCCATCCTGGATATAAGGTATACTTCATAGGCTTCATTATCAATAATGAAACATACAGCCTAGCTAACACAGAGCATAAGAAAACATTGCTCATATCACTTTGCCTCCAGGAAAAAGGGAGAGAAAGAGAACACACAGAATAAATATGTAGAGTAGAAGGATCCTCTGAAGGTTTTCACATCTCTGCTCTGTGTCCAGGTCAACACACCTCACTCTTATTCTTTTCTGCTGTTTATGATCCAATATCCTGTTTTCTTTCTATATCCCAAGCCACTACAAATGTGAGCAGTATGTTTATTCTGCTCATAGGCTTGCATCTTTTGCTTCTTAAGTGTGTCTCTTATCTATTCTGATCACATTTTTGCTTTGGTAGGAGAGGTAGGTCATACCCAGCCCTGCTGAAATCCCATCTGCAAAGAGACCCAAGTTTGTAGTCTGCATGGATTAGACCAAGGGGAAATCATAGAATCATAGAATGGCTTGGGTTGGAAGAGAACTTAAATATCATCTAGTTCCAAGCCCCCTGCTGTGGGCAGGGACTCCCTTCACAAGAACAGGTTGCTCAGATCTCCATCATAAAAAAAATAGTATTAATTACTCTGAAAAATCAAATTTCCTACTATGTGCTGACTGGCAGTACCCCCAAGGAGAAACTAAATCCCCAGCGTTGCCATCCATGCAGTTTGGGTGAAAGTTCAAGCAGAAAAAGGACATCCCTTCACAAAGAGTTCTGTAAGGGAGGATTAATGAATATTCATTGTGTGCACATGTCCAATTTGGTAGTGATACATTGCAGAATTGCTACTGCTGTCCTGAGGGGAGGATTTGGAAGCATAGCAGTAAATAAGAGTTGGTATGCATTAAATTAGGTCTCACCAGAAATGAAAAGGAAAGAAAAATGAAGAACTAGCCATTCAGTGAGTGAAACACAGATCCAGGAGGAGCCAAACAGTATAGCACCATATTAGTAGGTAATGTCCTAAAGCTTGTGCAACAGGAAGGCAAACTAAGGTATCACAGATAAATGTTAATTCTGGAATCCTCAAACTTTATTGTGCTGAGCTGTTCAATGAAACATCCTTTCAATGGAAAATTACACTACATTATGGCAAGATATTCAATACCCCTTTGTAAAAAAATGAAACAGGTTCAGCCTTGGAGTTAACATCTTTGGGGAAAATTACGGGATTTAAAAAATGAAAGTGCTCTAGCTGCTAATCGCAAACAGTCAGGAATGAATCTTCCCCCAGGAAACTTGCTGAACTATCATTGCTAAGACCTAGAGGAAAAAAAGTTGGTCACAAATTCTGACACTTGTAAGAGCCATCAGGAGACTGAAGTCACTACAAGGCTCAGCTGAAGGAGATGCTATGCATCTTTAAGGGCTTTTGTGCTAGAAGACTTGTCATCTGGAGGCCACTTTCAGAGTCCTTTTCATCTCCTTTCTGATATAAAAGACCAGAGAAAGAGCTGCTTTTCTCATCCATGCCTCATACATTTGCAGAATAATTCTGCCTGAGTCTTTCACTGAGTGTGGACCTGTGAGCAGCTGAATTTGTCCAGGCATGAACTCTCAGGCGTGTTCTCCTTGCACACAAATGCACCAAATTACTGTGTTATTCTGCAGTTTTGGGAGGGACACTCTCAGGGGTCTGTTAGTTTTTGGGTTAATTTCCTTCCATTTGGCACATGTAGAACAAAAGTTTCCCAAAATTAAGGGGCTTTGTTACAGGAGTAAGATTTAGTTGAACACTTTTGGTTGGCGGTGCCTTGTGCCTTGCTCTGTTTCTCAGTAGTTTTATGTTTGAACAAAACTATTTCACCTGGTAGGCATTTTAAATGTAAGTCTTTGAGGCTCTGCTTCAAAACTGCAACAGCTTCTGTCCCCATCTTAGCAGTTCATGACCCTGGCTGGTTGAAATGCTGTGACAACACACTCACTACTTGGGTTTCTGAGAGAAAGTCACTCTGCCTTTGAAAATTCTCCATTTGAGCACTTGACGTGGACGCTGCTTCTCACCAAAATGAAAATGTCAGTGTTAATACTTGAAAAAAGAGCACACTATTTCTCTGTATTTCCTACTGCCAGGAATGAAAGGAAACATTTCTTCACACCCTAAATGCCGGAGCACTTTTCCTCCTGTGAAGCATGAAGTCATCTTTGCTGCTACTGTGCACTGAGATAATCTGAAGAGAAGAAAGAAGAATGGTATAGTCTGACTGAAAAATTCGAAAGATGTATGCCTAAGATGCAAAACAGCATAGTGGATGAAACTTCTTTCATCAAAAGCTTTGGCTTCTAGTGAGATTTCTACTTTGTCCTATCCCCTCACTTTTGTTGAAACAAATATCCTGTTAAGGCCAAAGAGACATTTTGTGTTTTCTAGCTTGTTGAAAAAGGTGTATTTATTTAGGGTCAGTATAAGCAGCCCTCTTTCTTAGCCACCTCAGATATCAAGGAACTCTGTGGACTGATGTCACATTTGTTTCGATGGAGCCTGACTAGATTTGGCATTTCCAAATTAAATATTTATTTTCCTCTTCATCTCACCCTTATAACCAGTCAATTCTCTTAAAACATATGATTGAAAAGCTCAGTTGCTAACTGTTAGGGGTAAGGATGTCTTAGATCAAAAACTAGAAAACTTTTCTTAACCACTTATGTGTTCTCCAGTTTTCTTTCTCAGAATGTCTGAACAATTAAGAGACTTCAATAATAAACTGAAAACTAGCAATATATATACTTGGAGAGAGTTTGGGGGGCAGGGGGAGAGAATTTTTTGCAGGAAAAGCAGAAAAAAGCAGCGCAATGGAGAGAGGGTTGAAAGCTCACAAACAAAACAAAAACTTATATTGGCAATCAGTTGTGCCTCTTTGTGATTTGCTGCTGCTTCAGTTTGCACACAATGTTCAAAAGTTCCATTTTATTCTATTTAGAGTAGGGCAGGAGAAAGAAGGAAGGAAAAGGAAACCGAGTTTGGCAAAATGCAAGGCAGCACCAAGGTGGAAAACTTGGCCTCAGAACTGGGAGACAAGTACTTTTTATTTTGCTTTCACAAACATTGGATTTGAGAGCAGAGACAGTGTTCTCTTTTCTAGTTAAACTCCACACACTGCCTACACGTGTACTTGCAGGGAATGGTAACACACATTTGTAAACTATGTTGCTGGGTGCATGAAAGTGTCAGGAAGTCAGATGACATTCCTTACACAGTGATCCTGTTCATCAGCAGATGAAGAAAAGACAGTGGCCACATTCCTTATCTGGAAGTCCTGGCCATCTTCTGAGGTCTGTCATCAAGTAAGAAGGTGGAATGGAGCAGAAAAAGAGTGAGAAAGTGGTTCTTATGCACTCTGCCAAAACATGCCTTTGACTGAGTAGCACTGTAATTCAGCCCCTCTGGAAGGCTCCTTTAAGGGTCCATAGTGCTATGTGGATGTTCCAGGACAAGTGGTGGGAACAAAGGTGATGTGGAAAGTGAAACATCAGGATGACATGTGTCCTTGTAATTACTTGCTTGCTTAGTTTTTTTATGAAGTTTGGGGGTTTTTTCAGCAATTCCTACTTTTTTACTGTGTGTCCTCAACTCTAGACATAGATATCCTTGCTAAAAAGTGCACTTTTTTCCTTCAGAAAGAATTCTTTTAATTAATGCTGAGAATGTTTTTTAGAAGGTTGCTCTTTTCTTTAACTTCTTCTTGTTCTTCTGGCTTAAAAAGAAAAAAAGTACATTCCAAGTCTTATCCACATTCAACTAATTTTACAAAGGCCTTATTATTTACCAAGAAAAAAATTTAATCTCCTGCTGCTTTGGAGACAGTAGAGTGACAAAGTCGGTCAGCTGTTATCTCCAGGCATATCTGGGTCTTACCTCATTAATAGCATTTTTGCTTCAGTTTGTATCTCATCATCTAGACTCTCCCTGATGTCAATGATAATATTTCTCACTTAATAACACTGACGACTTCTATCCAAATCCAAAACCTACAGTACACTCTATGGACCCCTAACAGGATCTGTTCCACTGCCCTTCTCTAGAAGTGATCTTGGCCCACATCACTTGTGCTATTTCTTCCCACCCCCTCTGACATTTCTTTATTCATTGCTGTCCTTCAGTTGCTTACCTTCCCTCTAGCTGTATTTTAAGACCAGATGCAAAGAGTTTTTACTTACAAGCTACTGCACATCTGCTTAAAGATTTTCTTACTCCTGTGAGCGTTGGTATCAAGAGACTGGAATCTGAGGCCAAGACAGACTGTTGAGAAGAGTACACGCAAGATGGCCTCTATATGTAAACAAATTAATATTGTTTAAATGCTTATCCTTCTTGCTAACTGGCGAGCTGTACTTTAAGGTAAAGATGGTCAAAAAGGTCCTGCCTACATATCCACAAGTCCCATGAACATCCACAACTAAAACATTTAAGTGGAGGTGTTTTGTTGTATCTTAGCAATTTTATTGTGTTTTAATTCCTCTTTATTGCATTAATGGTCATAGGCTATTTGGGAACCTAGACCCCTGCAGTGAAACCGGAAAGACGTTTCGTCCCTCGGAGAAGTTACACTCTGTCAGAAATGCCATCCGGGCTGACAGACTTTCTTGTAGAAAGAAATCATCACAATCCATAGACATCTTTCTTTCCCAAGGAACAGCGCTTGTCACTTGACTGGGTGGCAGAAATGAGGTGGTAAATCCACTTGTAGCAAACTTTTTCCTTCCTGAAACTGACAGAGAAAATCTTGAACTCTGTGGCGAGTAAGGAGTGCAAAGGCTGGCTGATACTGTGGCACTCAGCACTGACACCCTGCACTGCCAGTTTGTGGGAGAACAGGGCATGTACAAGGGAAGGCAAAGCAAGGATACTGCCTCTGCTGAAGCTGCCCTGCCTGTCAAGATCAGCAGCTGATATTTCCACCTAAGCTGTATGAACCCAACAGAATCCATCTGCTGAACCATCTGTGTGATGAATTACTAAAACTACAGTCCATCTGTTGTTTCACTGCCACAGAGTTTGCCAGCCTCACCCTCACTCCATTATTTGAATATTTTTCTTTCCCCCTGGGCCTCCTCTGTGCTCTTGTCTCTCTCCTTGCCTGTATCTTTTTGTTTTGTTTTGTTAATGCATTGCCTTTCCAGACTCCGAAATGTAGAGAAGGAGGAAGTTATATTCCTACTACTCTCTAGTTAGCCAGGAATAGCTTTGCTCAGGGCAAAATACAGATCTGTTATGTATATATCATCATTGCCTGTCTTCAGCTGCTCTGTATCAGGCAAGAGATCGAGGCTGTTTCACGATCCTTAAGACTCTCCCCCATATTTAGGCTGTCACATGGAACAATTAGAAGTTTAGGTTGTGATTCCCTCACTCTTGAGGGAAGTATTTTTCATGTATTATTTACCTCCCAGCTTGAAAATTCAACCTTGCCTTTAGTGCATAAAAAAAAAAAAAAAAAAAAAGAGAGAAATGCCCAGTTACATCTTTACTCACATGTATCTTATATTTGGGGAAGGCCTAGCTGAAGGTCCTTCACCAGAGAACGAGCTTTGGTTGGCATCAGCCACAGCATAGTGTTGAGAGAATGGGGATGGGCAGGGAACGTGGCTGTATGCAAAATAGAAGGCTGATTTCTGTGCAGCTGGAAAAAAAAAAAAACATATAATCTCTTTTACAGACCTCACAGTCCAAAAAAGCAGATTTTCCCTATTTGCTCTCAGCTTTGATTTTAACAAGGAACAAGAGTAGAATTTGGCGCTGTGTGGAGGCATAGAGAAAAGAGTAGAAGGAGACCTCCTCACTATTTGTCACAGATTTGGAAAGGAGACTGGTGTGCAAGCAGACATAAGGACCGTGGTATTTAAGAACTTGGCTGTAGTCAGCAGGTTTCTGTGGTGTCAGCATTGACATTGACTCAGCCTGGGCTGGGAAGGCTGTGTTGGACAGCCTGGGTACCACTCAAGGAAAACATGGTTTGCAGCAGGCCCACATCTGTCCCCTCTTTCTGCAGCACCTACTCCATCTGTCCCCCTGCAGCCTCCACTATGCAGAGTAATGTCACAAAGCCCTTCAGATCAGGGCAGGGGCATGCAGGCATATCCCCAGCTCTCCCACAGCCCTTGTGGCACGACTGAGGGATGAGGGAGCACATTTTTATCAAGGCCTGATCAAACTGGAATGCCTCACTGTAGCATCTGTCCCATCCAAATGTAGAAGAGCTGTCTAGTGCTAATCCATAACACAGCAAGGCTGCCTTGAGAGGCGCTCGATGCCTCAAGCCTATTCAAGACACATTTGGACAATGCCCTTAACAGTATGATTCAGTTCTTGGTCAGCCCTGCAGTGGTCAAGCAGTTGGACTAGATGGTCATTTTAGGTCCCTCTCAACTCTTCTGTTCTATTCTATTCTGTTCTTTATAACCTGCATTCACCAAGCAGAGGTGTTTGGATCAGCTGTTAGGCTTCTGCTCTACATCCCCTTTGTCTTGAATTCCCCTTTCTCTCTAGACTTTAGAAGGACTAGAGAGACTGATTTCTTAATTTAGGCACTGAATTAGATGGCTAAAAAAAGCTGGCTGAATCACTCCCCCCATACACTCCCCCTTGCTTTGCCTTGCTAAGGGTTTGAAGTGATGACAAATTCGCTACCTGCACCACAAGGAGATGTTCAAATGCTTAACTATACTGCTAAAATTAAAAAAAAGGCAACAACCTGGGCCTTTAATTTCAGATTAGCTACTCTTTAGATTCAACCTCCAGCCAGTGGATCTTGTTAGACTTTTATCTGCTAGATTAAAGGACTTTCTCCTGACAGCTATCCTTTTGTACAGGAATTTATGTTCCAGCACTTAGGAACATCAGAGATTAAAATCAGAACATAAGGAGCAGTGAAATTTGTTGTACTTTGCTTAGGAGAGGGTGGACTTATAAAACACCCAGGCTGATGTGACCACTTTTCACAAAGAAAGAGTAAATAAGAGTGATGCCCTCTCTTGGCAAACAAATGAGTGAAACAGCAGCAGCAGCAGCAGCGCGAGCCTGGAGAATAGCAATTTCTTGGCATTTTTGAAAGGACTGTATCCCTGTCCTTTCATTCCCCATTCACTTTCAGACAATGCTTGTTCAGTAGTTTATCTCGAGCAAAAAAGCAGTGTCTTCAACAGAGTAGTTAATGGAATTATTTAGTACAAAAGGGATCTTAAATGCAAACAGTGACTAGAGAAGCCCAGAAATAGGATTAACTCACTGCATGGATGAAGAAAGTGAATAAAGAGCAGAAATATTGTGTTTGGGCCCATAGATCTAGCCCAATTTTTAGGGGTACTCTTCTGGAAGGACTAAAGGTAATGTTTCTGGGCAAATACAGAACAGTACTGTTCGAGGGATACCAGTTTTCATTAGAATGCATGTATCTGCTTAAAATATCATCCAGTATAAACAAATTTACTGTGTCTTATGGTTTTCTTCATTGTCCAACTGACTTGCATCCAGCTATTCAATTGCATTGCAAATTTTTGAGCTCATATGGGTTAAACCCATTGATCTCTGTGTAGCAAGACTAGATTATAATATTATCATTTGGAAGGAACCTAAAGAGATCATCCAGTCCAACTGCTTGATCACCTCAGGGCTGGCCAAAAATTAAAGCAGGTTATTTAGGGCATCATCCAAATGCCTCTTAAACACCAGTAGGCTTGGGGCAGTGAACAAATCTCCAAGTGGGAGTGGGAGAGAGAGATGTTCCCTAGCCAGAGAACTGTTCCCTTGGCGGACAGAAGAGTATGGCTGCCTGGAGGAGCAAAGACAGGGTGGTTTGCTGTCCATGTAACAAGAACAATTCAGGGAACATGAAGAAGGAGAAAACATTGAGCTGTTGAAAGATAGGACACCAGTCAAGAAACATGAGAAGGAGCAGCTATGGCCTTTACTCTCAGACAGGAAGAGGGATGGTAGATAGGCAGTGGTGTCATGCAAAGAGATGTGATCGTGGGACACGTGCTAAAATCCCCAGCACTGCAAGAAGAAGCAGTCTCAGTGTGAGGGACCTGGCTGAGATCTGGCTTGCTGGTCACACGTGCCTATTATGCCACCCCCAGGAACTGGAGCTGGCATTCCTGCTTGTCACTGCACTGCACAGAGATGCTGTTGTGCTTAGAGCTAGCTCAGGTGTCTTTAACATACCGCTGTGCAGACAGGCTGGATATTTAACACCCATTTGTTTTTTCAGTTGGGTAATTTATAGCTCAGGATGCAGAACTGTCTCAGCAAATGAATCCGTGTGCTAACTGCAGCCATCCAGGAAGACCCTCTAGTAGCTGTTTGTTCTCGGCTCCTAGGTTTGCTCTCGGCTGTTTGGTTGACACGTCTGCAATGTGTCAGACCTGTCTGCATCTGTGCAGTTTTTGGTATTTCTGACTTGGGAAACATTGGTTGGAGGGCAAATGCAGCCTATAATTGTATAATCTTTCTCTCCTAACAATAAAACTAACCAACCAAACCAAAGCAAAACAAACAAACAAAACCCAAAAAAACCCTCTGAAGTAAAATCTGTGGCCTTACAGCCCAGGGACTCAACCTCAGATGCTGGATACCCATGCACCAGGCTATTTTTTGCAATTGCTCCCTGTGACAGGTATCAGATGAAAATTTCATCACCACACATGAATTCCTGAGGGAATATATTTGATTTGGAAAGCAAAACCTTTTCAGGGAATTCCTGATAAGCTCTGCTTTGAACTGCTGATTTTCTGAAAGTTACTTAAACAACAGAAGTAAATGGCCTCATACAATATGCCAGCTAATTTTTTATGACAACTGATGAAGGACATGTAGAGAGGGAGAATGTGGAAAAAAAATTATTCACCAGAAAATATTTGAGTTCTCTACAAGCAATCAAATAATGATAGATCCAAGTCAGAAATAATGTCGCCATAAAAAAGATGAATTGGATAATTTACTTGAAACAAATAATGTAACCAACCCTACTCCACAACCACAAAAAACAAATTTATCTCATAGCAGATGACAGCACTTTCTCAGGAAAAGGTATTGCTATACAGTCAGCATATACATTTTCAAAGGAATTGGCATTGGGAAAGAGCACTCTTCAAGCACTTAATAAAGGTGATTTTTCTTTATGACTTTCATTTAATATACATTATGAAAGTCACTTGATTCTACTTGGCAACTGCCAGATTTTGAATAAATGACTTTCAAAGCCACCAAAACGCTGGAACTGATTTCATATATTAAGAGGAAACACTGTCAGAGCAGCATTTGGCATGAGTCACACTGGTTTGGAAGTTTACCGCCATGTAAAAACTGTATCATAGGATCGTGGCATGAGACATGGAGACTGACTCGGGCTCATTGCCACAGAAGGGAAGATCTTTGTCATCTTTACCAGACATGCAGCGAACAGGTTCAGATAAAGGCCCTTGCTTTATGATTGACTGTTGTGAGAAACACTTAACACAGAGCTCCCCAAAATTTAGGTCACTATTTGGATCCAGCTGAGTTCTGACCTGAGTTAGAGACTGTCTTTCCAAATGGTCCATCACATTTGTCAGTGGAAATCTGCCCTTCTCTTTATCAGAAAATTGGAGTCAGCGTCATTTTCTTATGAATGCTGGTTGGTTATCTGCAGCCTGTCTGGAGGGGATCCTCACAGCAAAATATTGAGTTTGTTGTGCATCTTGTCTGAAGCTTCTCCAACAGAGAAAAAAAAATACTGCCAATGAATTATGTCTGAGGATTCTGTAATATTTAAACATTACTTGTTACCGTCCAAATATTCCTGGTAAGAAATGGAGCTGGTCAAAAAAACCCCATGTAAATTCTCACAAACGAGGTCAGAGTAAACTTGTCCTAACTTTTCATTTAAACATCTCAAGACCTGATATTTCTCCATCAGTGATGGTGCCAATAAGAGAGCAAACAGACTGTCAGAAGAAATGTTTATAAGGAGACATGTCTTCTTACACTTTGGAAATAAACTAGAAGAAGAATTTTCTAAATCTTTAAGGTTTTGCAAATGGCAAAGAAAACTTAGCTGGAGGATTTGCTGCCTTCCTTCCTGCTGTCTTTGTGTGTGGTCTCAGGAGGACAGCCAAAGGTGGCAGCTTGCTCAGGTTACTACCCGAGATTGCGAACCAGTATGGGAGGACTGTAGCCTGTATGGCACATTTCAATCATTTATATATTCATGGGTTCAGGTGTTGATTTGCAGGTCTACATAAAGGACACTGGAAAATGTTGTCAGTTGCAAGGCACAGTTTGCCATCTGTTGTGTTTGCTGTAAAACACCCCAGGTTGCATGAAGACAATTCCTTGATATAGTCTTGCTCTCCTACCTTTTTCTCCAGTCCCAAATTAATCTAACCTTAAAAAATAAAATTTAAAAAAGCATCTTTTTATCGGGTTGTTAGGCAACAGGAAAATTTGCTGTCTTTGAAATACATGTATCTGCAGATGGGTTCACCCTACCCAAGCCAATTTGTACTGGCAATATAGTATCCCACTAGTCACTGGAGAGGGGATAGGTACTTCGCAAAAGAATATCTGATCTTCAGATTTCTATCAAAAATGTAGGATGAAGTTATGCCTGTGAATTAATGGTCTTTTTTTCATTTTCTCCTGTAAACAAAGTGAGATTTACACAAGATACTAACTAGCAGGCAGCTGGAGTTGAGTAAAACCCATCTCTCTCAAGATCTATTCCCAGTTCTGCTTCCAAAGTCAAACATGCTGCTTCAGCTGTTGCCCCTGTAAATGTGTTTCAGTGGATACAATCCCCAATTTATCGGCATAGCAGGCATTCTAAGCAAAACAAAATGAAGTACAATCCCTGCTTCACCCCATCCCACAAAATTAGAGATATTTTTCTCTTCTAACACATTTTGCCCACAATTGTCTAGAAAGTTATCCTTGAGAACATGAGTCCTTCCTTCATTCTTTGCAGATTTCTTTATTTATGAAAGTATTCAGTTCCTGAACTCTTTGACTTTCCTGCAAAATGGATGTGTATGTTTCAAATAGGTTTTATTGCTGTCATCCTAGTCTTGAAACCCTCATCAACTAGCCCAAACAGGCTGTTATTTCTGTGTTGAGTGGCTTCAGCCCAGTGACTGTGAGGCACTGTTAATTTATTGTTAAAAGCTTGAGACATTTTTCTCTTATGGAAATACAAACATCCTCTAGGCTTTAAATCTTCAAGGCTGCTTTTTAAGCTAAAGTCTCCTGCCTATCAGAGCATTGCACCGCTTTAATATGTAATAAGGACATAATGTGAAGGCTTTTAAAAAATCAGGGGCAATTTATGCAAAAGATTTTTCACTATGCCTCCTCAAATAATACATTTTTTGAATGAAAGTAAATACTTGCTACCCACAAATATTTGCTCAGTGTCAGTAAGATATAAAGGCAGAAGAGTCATGTCAATGGTTAAATGGAAAGGGTTCAAGGAAAAAGTATTTACAAACTGGAAAATGAACCCTGAGGTTCTGTAAAAATAAATGACATGATAGAAACATAAACATGTTTCTATGTTAAGTATCGCAATGTAGTATCGCAAAGTATTACAATGTTAAGTATCGCAACTTGTTCCAAATTCTCAAATATCTTTGCCAGCTGAGAGTGCTACTCTGATGCCCTTTCCTGCAGCTCTTAATGCCAGAGTGAGAGTCAAGCCTTCACAATAAGGGCACTTACTTATTACTCATATTTATTTATTTATTCATTAAATCCTGTGGGAGCTATTCAGGAACAGTCACTAGAAGCCCTTCCATTTTATCCTTGGGAGCAGAACTGCAGTATTTCATCTCAAAAATCTTGCTATGGTACATGAAACAAATATGCTAACATTGCCTAGTGTTCTTAACAATAAACAGGTATCTGACAGGATTAACAGATAAGACAAAGTATTTGGTTTTCATACTATTGACCTTCAAGAGGCATCAGTGAAGAGATTTCTGCAAAGAGTGCAGATCATGAGCAAGAACTCCATTCTATTCCATGCCATTCCATGCCATTCTATGAGGTTTCATTCCATTTTATTCTATGAAATTACATTGCATTCCATTCCAATTATCCTATTAGGTTTCATTTATTAAATTTGACTCTGTTCTATTCCGTTCCATTCCATTCTATGAAATTCCTTTCCATTTCTTGCCTTTGCATGCCATTCCATGCCGTTCCCTTCCATTCCATGAAGTTCCATTCCTTTCCTTTCCATTCTATTCCACTCCTTTTCATTCCATTTAATTTTGTTTTCTTTCCTTCCATTCCATTGCACTCCATTCCATTCAATTTCTTAACATGAAATTCCGTTCCATTCCATTCCATTCCATTCCATTCCATTCCATTCCATTCCGTTCCATTCCATTCCATTCCATTCCGTGCCATTCCATTCCAAAATGTTCCATACCTTCGTGTTCCATCCCATTCTATGAAATTCCATTCCATTCCACTCCATTTGATTTATTTTCATTTAATTCTGCTTCATTCCGTGCCATGCCATGCCATGCCATGCCATGCTGCTCTATGAGGTACCATTCCATTCCATGCCTTTCCATGAGGTTTCATTTCATTCCATTCCACTTTATTCCATTAAATTCCATTAAATTTTATTCCACTCCATTCCCTTCAATTCTGTGATATTTTATTTGTAATAAGATCTATCCAGTCTGTTTGCTCTGTTTTCAGCTCAGAGCAAAAACTGAGAACTTCACTGTGATTACTGTCACACTGAGCTCGAGCCCTCAAAATCTCCTCCTCTCCGCAGATGTGGAAGGGAACAAGGTCCATGAGCAGGTGCTTGCCTGTGTCTGGTGAAGTTCTCAGTTGCATGGGGGAATATTTGGGTCATTCCCCTTCATAGAAGGAGAGATCTCATCTGGACAAGCACAGATATTTGTCGCACCCATTCTTTTGGAAATGCCTCCACAGGTAGACCAAAACAAGAAGTCATCTAAATATCATGCTGCAGAGATATATTTTCCTCTGCAGTGACCAGCTGGGCTTGTTTACCCATTTACAGTGACCTAAACCATGTCTCACACTTAAACTGGCCTAATAGAGGCCCTACAGCCCATTTCCCCACTCCTATAAGAATGAAAACCTATGCTGGTGCCTGTGCTGTGGAAACTACACAGTGAGTACATTTTCTACATGGTAAACAATGGCAGCCTCCTTTGCAGGATAGTTACAGCAATAGGTTTCAGATTTGTAAACTAATCTGTGACATTTACTTCTGTCTTAAACTGGTGGTCACAAGTGAGGTGAAACAAGTTTACTCCTATAATAATGCATATCTTTGCTTAGGTAGTTTTTCTACTGAATAAATAACTGCTTGACACTATTTCTCAGGGGAGGGGCAAAACATCCTCAACACATGCAAAATACGAAAAGAAAAGGGGGAAGGAAAAAAAAGAAAAAATAGTGTCTTCCATCAGATCTTTTTACTGTTTGGAAACTGGGAGATGAGGAGTATAATATATATAAATTGTACCCTTTAACAATATCATAGAAACAACTAAAATAATAATCTTTCTACATCCCTCAAGGAAAAATGCTGCTGGTTTTTAGCCCAGAGAATTGTTATTTCATGTGAGTGAAACAACACAATTCACATTCATACGGTAGGCAAAAGATTACTTAGAAATTGAAATGGTTTATTGTGTTTGTGATGCACGAGTTTCTGGAGCTGTTGAATTTGTCATTATTTCAGTTTCTTTCAGAACAACAATCAATATCCAGGATCAGAAAATGGGGTAAATATTTTTTCTGGGAGTGAAGTTCTTTTTACGGGCTTGAAAAGTCCTTACTGAGGTTTAGAAATGACCATAAAAATAGAACTCAGCTTTCATTTGACTGGGATTTTTTTTTCAGAGTACTTTAGAATCCAAGTTATGTAACTTCACAACTGGAATTAACCCATCATCCAACACCTGAATTTCTAGGAAAAAATAGGTGGAAGACTTTCTTGAAAATGTTTGGGGGAAGCGTTTTTCTTACTGCCTACAGCACGAGGCAGCTAACAGCTGAATTTAAAACATTTATTAAAAATATAAATGACTGAATCTGGGGAATGGTAGTAGGTTTTGTGTGTGTGGGAATATCGTCTTAAATTCCAGTAGGTTCTTACAGGTAAAGAACTGTAAGATATTTACTTGCAAGTATCATAACAGTGCACCAAGGATCACTGCTCTGAGTGATCCCTTAATCCGGGACTGGGACTGAGGTTTAGTTGCCTCATCTTCTGGTTGAAGAATAGAGCATCCTTGGAGAACTTCACTATGTTTTCCTACTTCCCTGTGTGGTTAGAGTTTTCCAGTGCTTAGCCACTCTTCCAGTGAAGAAGTTTATTCTAATATCCAATCTAAACCCTGAGACTTCTGTGCTGACCAGTTTGCTTTGGCTGGTCCTAGTGGAACAAGACTCAGTGTGGCACAGCTTTATCTGTCAGAAGTAGTTTCTTGTATTTGCAGTGAATCTTTGGCACTGAGGACAGAAATATATCACAGCTCAAGTACCTGAGGTTCAACACCTGAAGGGAGCTGACAAGACAGATTGAGAGAGACTTTTACAAAAGCATGTAGTGACAGGACAAGGGGGAATGGCTTCAAACTGAAAGAAAGTAGTTCAGATTAGCTATTAGGAAGAAATTATTTATTGTGATGATCACGAGGCACTGAAACAGGTAGCCCAGAGAACTTGTGGGTGCCCAATCCATAGTGGTAATCAGGGCTGGCTTTGATGGGGCTTTGAGCAATCTGGTCTAATGGAAAATGACCCTGTCCTGGGCAGGGGGTTTGAAACTAAGTGGTCTTTAAGGTCCCCTCCAACCCAAGCCATTCTTGGATTCTATGCTTCTATGTTCAAGGATTTTACTGTCACAGAGGGCAGAATCCAGTCTTCCATCTCCTGACAGAACAAAGTATTCTCTATTTTTGATAGTCTCCTATCTCCATTTTCCTTCTTTTTGTTCTGACTGGGAAGTTGCCTGTTGTTAACAGCACAAATTATCAAAAGTATGTCCTTGCTAAAGTCAGCCAACAAGCTCTTTATGACTCAGAAAAGAAGCCTTCTGGTTATTTGGCTCAAGTGGAGCCATATGGACAATCTACCTCCCAAATGGCAATGAATCTGATAAAGAGACTCCCTCCCCCAACACTAAGCAGGAAGTGTTGACCTAATTGAAAGATAAAGGATCTGACAGGTTAAATGGAAAAGAAACTGATACCGTCATTGTTTTAAATGTTTTTTACCTCTAGGTTTAAGGAAACAATAGGAAGTTCCAACAAAAAATTGAATTATTTGAATCTATTTTATGCAAATGACAGAGAAGTTACAGTTACCCACACTGAGCCAGCAGTTGTGCATTGGTATATGCCAGTATAGTTTCCTGTTGAACAGTACAAACCACTGCAAGGAAAAAAACCCAAACCAAACTGAATCAAAAACAAAACAACGAACACCATACAAGCAAGGCTCGGGAGTTACAGTAGTAGATAAAGCTGTAACCCACAAACTTACAGCCATTGCAGAAGAACAGTGCTGATGTACACAAAACAAAGCCATTTATGTAGAGACTTGTCCTGTAGATACTGCATATCACAGTTATCAAGGTCAGCTATGTATGAATTACACAAGACCCTATCCATTACAGATGTAGCTGCTACGGGACTTCTTTTAATAGTAATCCAACAGTTCAGGTATGGTTTGAGTCTAAACTCCCTTCCTGACATTGCCTTGCAGATTTGAGGGATTCATACTACAGACACTTGCATTAAATTCTATTTCTCAGGCCAAAAAGCTTTTCCTTTCCTCCCCTGAGCCATTGTCAAGGTCTTAAGGACATTATAATATTCGTGCCTTAGCTACTGCAGATGCTGCTGCAACAAATTGATTTTTACAACTCCAATCCTCATTTCTTCTGTTTCCCTACAGTCTGCATTTGATTCCAATAACATTGTTGTGACAGCTGCCTGGAGAAGAGGAGAGGGGAAACCTCATTGCAGTCTACAACTTCCCCACGAGGGAAATGGAGTGACAGGCACTGATCTGTTCTCTCTGGTGACCAGTGACAGGACTCGAGGGAAAGGCCTGTGTGTCAGGAGAGGTTTAGGTTGAATATTACGAGAAGGTTCTTTACCCAGAGGGTGGTTGGGCACTGAAACAGGCTCCCCAGGGAAGTGGCCACAGCCCCAAAACCTGGTAGATCTGAAGAAGAGTTTGGACAACACACCCAGGCACATGGTGGGATTCTCAAGACTGTTCTGTGCAGAGACAGGAATTGGACTTTGATGATCCTAGTGGGTACCTTCCAATTCAGGATATTCTATGACTCTGTAATTCTGTGTTAAGTTCCTATTGCAGCCTGTTTCCTTTCTGATTCAGCATTAAAGTTTATTTCTTTTTACTGCTCTTTGAGAAACTCCTCTCACAAATTATGACATGCATATTTTATAAAGAAAATTGATATGCTAAAATATGCACAAATCGGTCTGATTTTGCCTAAAGGCATCTGTCCAAATGTGAAAAAACCTTCAGAAGTTCATTCAGTCTTACAAATGCAGTTCCTTACTGGATAAGTATCTCAGGGCACAAAGAGGCAAAAGAAGGCCCAAAGTTTTCTTGGTTTGGTTTGGTTTTCTTAATCAAAAACTGAATTGGGAAGCTGTAGAATCCAAACATGTTTTGTAACAAAATAATATCACGCCCAACTTTGGACTTTGAGTCAATTTAGGCAGGGATTGATCCCCAAAGAATTTCCATGTTCAAGAAGTTATTCCCAGGAAAAAGACTGAGACCCTATTAGGTACAGAGTCCATATTTGAAGCCATAATTGTTATTTAATAATTTTGGTGTTGAGCTGGGTGTTCTGCTCTTGTTACGACAGCCATGGAGAGAAGTGTGGAACTGCAGTGGACATTTGAACTATGAAAGGGAACATAAATATGTAAGTGGGTGCTCAGCAAAAGGAAAACACAATTATCTCAGACTGGTCCCCTTTCTATTGTACTGAGCATCAGGAAGAGAGTCTTCTGTTCAGTACATGCTTCCTGGCTCTCAACAGGGCTGGAGTCCACGGGCAGAGCATTGCCACAAGGATGTTTACTCGCAGCATCACTCCTTACAATAGAGTCCTACAGTATAAGGTACAAGAAAATTGTTCAACCTTCTTGATTTGCAATCTGATCAGTGAAGGAACTGGGGCCGTAAGCTGCACAAGTCAGTGAGTATTATGCTGTTAACCAGGCTTTGATTTCTCCTCACTATCATCTAGACAACCAGCTTACTAAGAAAATGCCCAAGGGTGATTCAAAAAACAAGGAGGCACAGGTTTGCTCCATCTGTGTCAGGATAGCAAAGCACAGGCAGTGAAAGCAGCACCACATCCAGAGAGGCCAACACAGTGCTCAAGGCCACTGAAATGAATGTTCTTAAATTGTTGTGTGTAAGGTTTTGGCTGCATTATTTTACCATGAAAAACTACTTGTCTTTTTTTTGTGTCTTCTCTCTGTCCTTTGAAAAGGGAAGAAAACAATGCAGGTAAAGCAGAGACATGAAAACTAGAAATCAAAACAAGAATATGACTGAAATATAGACAGGGGATGCTGGTAGTATTACACTTGCAAAACAGTGCAGGGACAGAAGTTTGACTCAGTGATCCTTGTGGGTCTCTTCCAAATCAGTTTATTCTGTTATTCTGCCATTCTGTGATTGTTTAAAAAGTAACAGTAGCTTCTTGTATCCTATCATCTATTTGATTAGCGCCCAAGAAGGGTGCTTCCCCAAAATATCTTCTATGGTCTTTGCATGGATGATTTCTTGTCAAAATAAGCTGGAGAGAAAATTGTACAGTGGAAGGGAAGAATATTAGAGGATAAGAACAAAATCACTGCAACGGCAAGGTAGCCCCATAAACTTGCCATCAGTGCCACCCAAAGTGCTTTTCTTCCTGAGAAGCTGCTGAGTTCCAGCATTTTCATTCTTTACGGTACATGGGACAACAGGCTCCCTTCACATGTTTTCAGGACTGATCCACTTCACCTCGTAGTTTCCACACTTTGATGAGGGTAAGGAGCATTGTGAGGAGGCAGCAAAGTGAGAGCGGTCCGAGTCTATAATCCTCAGAGCACACCAGCTGAGTGTCCCCCAGTGTTTCCTTGGGAACCATATTGTCCCATCTCTAAAGCAGACAGCTCCACTGTTCAAGCCTTGAAATATTCCTGTAGGTCTCCATGCTGTACCACAGGCTCAGCCTGGGACTGTAACCATGTCCCTTTATTTCTGAGCTACGATGTCCCTGTGGCAAGAGAAGCTGGTACTTCCCAAACACTCGCTTGCTTTGCACAACATGCCACTATACAGATTCATTTTTTTGGAAGATGTCCCTGTGCATTGCAAGAGGGTTGGACTGGAAGACCTTTATAGGCACCTTCCAACCCACACTCTTTTGGGATTATGGTAGGGTATGGATACTAGGCAGTGGGGGCTGTGTGTGCATTCGGAAAAGACAGTGTAAGATGACTGCAATGTGTCTGGCTGGATTTCTGCTGTTACATCACAATAATCTGCAAATAAGAGGAGATGCAGGATTGACACATCAGCTCACGGAATCCTGTCAGCTCTAACAGCAACACCGTGGATGCCTCTATTTACAGTAAAGGAGATTCACGGATGAGCACTTGGCATTCTTTTGTGGCTCATTTCATAGCCAGTGAAGTTCCCTGTCCAGGGTTGTGTAGCTGCCTGAAGTTGTAGAATGATATTATTGGCTGGCTTAATGCTGTGCAGAGTATTAAGTGAAACAAGAAGGTGAAAATAAGGCATGTGTCACCCACCCATTTCTTCTTCAGTAGTTTTGTTCTGTGGAGAGTGATGTGCCAGTCCCAGCCACTAATCACCTCTACAGTTTGGTCTGGGTCTATTTTTAATGCTTGAAATACAAAGTTCTGCCTCTGTTTTGGCAGATGAACATTACAGCAGATGTCAAAACAGATGTGCATACAAGTTAATGATGGCGCTCACCACAGTCAATTTCAGCCTTCTCTAACTTATGCACATCTAGACCAATGGTTGTTATGTTCAGCAGAGACATCCAGAGAGTGGTGAATTCTGTGTTCCTGTCTGCTTTTAATGATTAATGAGATTCTGATCTGTATGATCTATATCTTTGAGAAATGTCAAAGTTGGGCACTTAAATCCTACCCTAAACATGTAAAGATAAAAATGGTCCTTAACTTTCAGATTGTTGTACTTTAGAGCAGGTTGGACTTAATTCTACAAACTTTTTAAAACACTGAAGAAGTTTTGGCTGAATGTAGGAAGCGTGATATTTACTTCTATTACCTACCTCCTCCACTACCCACGCCAGTTACATTTTTGACATGTCACTATCCATGCTTTTCAGGTTTAGATCTTTGCCAAAAAAGAGAGGAAGAGTGATAGAAAAGGAAGTTTCAGTGGCATTTCAGAGTATTTTATTGCCGGACTAATTATTCCCTATATATGACACGTCCTTTGTCAGATGCACAGTGATGACAGCACAGTTTCTGCTTACATCAAATTCCTAACAGAGAGAGAACAATTAGTGATGCAGCCCCATACTCAATTTAGCTGTAGATTCAGATTACTCCAGACTTCAGCATGCCTTACATCCAGCAGCCAAGGCTGATCTGCTTTCAAAACAAAGATTTTTTTCATATACATGTTTTTGGAGATAAACATCTTTCTTTGTCATGATACTCTTGGGAATTCAAATTTTTTTCCAGTTGTGTATAAAGGCTCCAGATAGAGCTGGTAATGACTGTTGTAGATACAACTGCACCTGCTTTGTAAATACGGTTGCATGTAATAGCCATGGAAATATTTTGTGGCAATCAACCATTTCACCTTCCTGTAAAAATACAATGAATTTGCAATCCCTCATGCATGAAAGTCTCTTTTTTAGGGCCTCCCTTTATAGTGATTTTGTAAGAAAATAATCTGTGTTCTCAACCGGCCTGTTCATCAGTAAAAAGGTGTCAGTAAAAGATCAGATGGTTGTTAGAGACACCCAGAAGAATTCTTTCCAGCCTTATTAAAAAATACAAAAAGAGTTTTTTTGACTGCTTGGAAAAACAGATCAAACTGTGAATGCAGACAGAAGACCAAACAGATCTCAGGCAGTTCCTTCCCCTCCAGGACCTAATCTGTCCTCTTTTATTAGAAAAGTTAAATGCAAAATGGCCTAATTCTTATCTACAGAGACTCAGCAGAGTGCTGGTGGGAAATCAACATCAAGTGGCATAGGAAGACATTTCTCTGCATGCTCAGTGCTCACTATCAGCAGAGCAGGGGGTGGAAATGTCTCAGATATGGTCTAGGAGAAGATGTAACCTGACTTGGACTTGAGCACTGCTACCCTGGATTCAAAGCATCCACAACACGAGGAGAAATGCTGAGCCATCAGAGTGGAGGGCTCAGTCTGGGCTGTGCCTGCTGCATCCAGGGCACTGCTCTGGGCAAAAGCTCTCTTTGGTTTCCAAATGCAGCACTGGCACTTGCACATAATAAGTCTGGGTTGAACACGGGTTCAGGCCTGTGCTGGGCCAGTTTTGGCACTTATAGCGAAAGGAACACCCTATGTTCTTCCTAACAGGGAAGCAGATGCTGTTGCTCAACTTTATATCCTTGCTGATCACCTCCAGTATTTCTGTGACCAGAGTGAGGAATTTTAGGAGTTCATCCCATTTCCAAGCAGAAGCACAGCAGTCTAGCATTATCTTCCCCAGAGATCTCTTACCTCTAGACATGTCAAATTTAAGTATGTGAGACAGTAAGAAAACACCAGCTGCAGACCCCCTTATTAAAGATCCACAACTATCAGATTTTACTATTTTGGCTTGGGAGTAGGTGCTTACTGGAAATATAGGCTATAACTCAAGAGAGAAAATTAAAACAATCCTATTCTGTCTCCACCCCCCTCTCCTTCTGCCCCTAACCCCAAAAAAGTCTTTTGAAATATTGCAAACATTCTCCTTAAAAGGGCTCCATGGTGCTATGAATTTGAATGTCAGCAGATAATTAGTAGATTTAATTACATGCAAAGAGCAAATACATCGAGTGGCACATAAGCAGAGTGAGATTCTCTGTGTCCCTGATATGGAAAAGTGCCTGTGGATGTTATATTAGGAGGCGGATACTGAGTCAGCAAGGCTTGCAATAGGAAAATGAGGACAGTGGAGAAAACAGGGTGTTGAAATGATGCCCAGAGAGGAAGGGGAAAGGAGTTCATCTTTCACTGACAAAAAACCAAAATGCTAGAAAAGTCAGATGGTAAGAGGAGGAAGAGGAATCTATGCCCCTTGAGGAGCCCTAAATGGCTGAAGTTTTTTAGGAGTGTGAGGAGGCATGGGATCTGTCAGAGCAGAAAAAGAGATAGGGGTGGGGGAGATATGCTCAGAACTCTCTCATAGATACTGGGCCTTTAAAAGCAGTGAAGGCCTCCTTGTTCTCCCCTTTTTTCTGCCCAATCTGTCTTTTAGATGAAATAATATATCTCATAATCATTAAACACTATCAAACAGCTTCACAATTAAGGATGTGAATAAGGTGTATACTGTAATTAACTTTATAGCCATATAAAAGATGGAAGAAAAGAATACATCAAATTACAGAAGCTGGAGGGAGAAGAAAGAAGTACAGGTTGCAGAACATTTTCCTGCTTCGTTATTGACAGTATTTGAATAAAGAATTTGAAAAAAAAATCTTAAAGATTAAAAGCTGGTTCTTCCCTGGAATTTCACAGGCTGAATTTTCTGGAGAATTATTTATAAAGAGAAGACAAATGAAAAGCACCTACTGCCTACAGTAAATAAACATTTGCCAGTGATATTACAGCATGTTAGATTTACTTTTTTCAAAGTAAAGCTGTGGAAAACGCTTCAGCTGTTAAGCCAGAGGATAAAAAAGTTAAGCAGTTTAAAGTCTTGAGAAGGCAGCTGTTAAACTCTTTAAAGCAGAATTTGTAGGTTACATATAATTAAAAGAAATTTTTTTTGTGCATGAGGGGAAATACTTTAAACAATTACTCTGCTATAATCAATGGATATTTATATCTCACATAAGTAATTTTGCTTTCAATTTAGCTCTTGTTATGGTGTTTCTACAGCTTGGGCAGCTGTACTCTGTTTGGGAAAATGTGTGTGAATTGTTCAGACACTGAGTCTTTTCAAGAGTTGTTTTTCCCAAATACTAGTGGCATCTCAGCAGTCAGATGTCATTACATATTATCAAAATCCATTCCCTATTTTTAAGGTGCTTTCAAGTAGTGAGTTCCAAGAATAATTCATTATGGTCCGTTTGCTTTCCAGGTTTCACTAAATTTTTTTCCTCTCTCTTGTAAATTATTGGCCCTCCAGATTTCAGTTTGGAAACATACACATTCTATTACCTTAGAAACTTGCAAAGACGTTTTCATGCTTGTGGTTGTGGCTGTTACACACATCTAAAAAATCCAAAGATTGACTTAATTCATAAATATGTGTATGTATGGAGGGAGTGTTAAGGATATTTCTGATTTGGGGGAGGAAGCGGCCAGTTTTCTATGACAAATGACCATTCTCCAGTTAAAAGGTAGCCTCTGAGACAATAGGTCAGAAACCTATTTCCCTTAAGAGAAATATCACATACTGATGGGACTCAAAGATTTTAGTCTTTGAAAAAACATCAGATGTCCATTCTGATAAAAGGCGTGAGTTGACAGAATCCAGGCAGATCCAATGAAAAATAATATCCCATGTTGGTGTAAAAGCAAAGCTAGAGAAAAAAAAAAACCAAAATAAACTCAACCTGAGAAGAAGAGATATTTTATCATTTTCCTGCCCTTTTGTCATTGATTTAATGTAAAGGAAAAATCAACAGGCAAAATACTTTTATGCATGCAAAGTAGATTCCCAATCATTTAAATTAATAGGGAGAAGTCTAAGAAGAGGATGAAACTGTCCAGCTTCAGAGGACATTTTGTATGTGTTGACTACCTGTGACTGTGAATATAGTGCAGGAAAGGAACACAAGGCCAGGAGGAATTAATTTCCTTTGTATGCACAAGAGCTTAGTATTTATTTTCACACAAAATTTAGTACTTCCCTGAAAGGAGAAATGAGCCCCTCTACATGTGTGAAAAATGAGTGTACGGATGCACTTAGTGTATCTTAAATGATCACACATAGTTTGAACTACAGTAGAGAAAAGGAAACCTGCCCAGGAAGAAAAAGGTTAATTCATTTTAAGGAACTGTATTCTGGCTACTTTGAACAAAATAATCACTCAGCCTAGGCAAGAATCCAGTATTAAAGCCAGTCAAATGAGACCATTTTAAAGACACTTTAGGAATGTGATAGTTCCTGCCATTAGAAATCAGTGCAGTGAGATGCTTGGTCGTTTCTCTCCTGTTCTAAAGCTTCCCCTGAATATGTATTTTAGCTGCCAGCTAGTTTGGCTACTTCCTTCTTTTTACTAATGTTGAATGGCAAGTTCTAACACAAAGAGGTGTCAGCACTAACAGAGGCAAGGTACAAGCTCTCATTGCTAAATGACAGCAGGTTTCACAGCCGGGACTGTTGTGTCTCTTTCACCTTGTAACTCAAACCTCCTGAGACTTGGATGACAGCCTTCTTTTGTTAGCTGGGGAGAGCCCTGACACCCCCTGTGCATTCATACACTTATCTACTGTGCTTAACACATGGTGTGCTCATTTCCACTAGCCCTGGCCCTCCTAATTGGGAAGCAGATGTTGCAAAGGAAGGTTTGGGAACAGTAGCAAATAACACATATTTTGCTGGTGTTAAACAGCAATGCTCCCAAAAGCAGTTTGAAGAAGACGGTGTAGGAAGATGGGATACATGGCAGCTCACACAATGTGTGATGTAGTCAAAATATCTCCCTGACCTTGAGGAGAAGGGACAATTTTGGGGTTTGTGGTCAAAATATAAAGCAGTGGTAGTGTGTCTCAGTTGGACAAACAGTTGTGATGAGATACAGCATTTCCAGAGGAAGATTTCACCGGAAGTCTGTGGAAATTTGGGTGAGATGTAGAGAAGGCTTGATTTAACAGGGACTGTGAGCACCAGTGTGTGTTTCTGGACAGTGAAGCTGTCAGGCTGGCATTTGTATTTTGCCCTGGGGCTTTGTGCAAAACCTGTAGTTTGAGCAGAAGAAGCCATTCAGTCTCCTCAGATGTTTGGGATCCTGGTCTGGGATAAACATCTGTTGCTCCGTTCCTCTCCTGTTATGCTGATGTCATTTCAGTGACAAATAGGCTGTTGTCAGCTCTAGGGACAATAAATCAGCTACAGATCAGGCAGAGTGGGAAATGCAGGTTCAGCAAAGAGGAGTAGAGCAACGGGGCATTCTTTCTGTCTGCTTCTATATCAAGTGTCCTATTCAGTAAAAGAAAAGCAGCAATCTTGACCTAGCAATGTGGGTTGGTTGGGAATGTGTGAGTCCACTCCAAAGTTGACATTTGCAAGATCAGAGCCTGTTAAACAATAGTGCACATAAGTCTTAACTTTGTCATGGAAAATTCAGCCTAAAGGTGGGGTTATTGTTTATTGTTTCACTCACTGCAAGCTGGTTTTGTCAGTTTGCTGCACCAAACTAAAAAGCATTTTGACTTTCCCACAAGTTTAATTTCCAGGGGTTTCTCCTGATCTCTACACACATTCCTGGGGCTATGCCTATCTCCCACTAGTAATGATCCACTATGTGCCATGATAGGTGTACTCATAAAGTGCAAGGAGCCTTCAGCTCAGAATTCAAAGGGAAGAAAGTAGATCTGCTGTTCCCCCCTGTCCCCCCTCCACTCCCTACCAGTGCTTAATTCCAGCAGCTCAGCAAAGAATGAAACATTAATGACTCCAGTGGTGTTACAGGTCTCCGGTGCACATCCCCTATCTCAGCTCTAGCAGTGCTATGCCCAGAAGTCTTGATTTATTCTGAAACTAAGGTTTTGGATATTGGTGATATTAGTAAAATTATTTCAGTAAAATTTAATAAAATACTAAGCTGTGTTGCTTTTCATGTGATATTTTAACACAGATTTTGATTATAAATAGCAGAAGAGCCTCTCCTTTTAAAAAAGCTGCTATCCACAATCACTCTCCATGCAAAAAAAACTCCAAAAATTACCAAGCAAGCTATTCACTGCAATCTAGTAAAGAGTTAGAAAAATCTTCCAACAAAGAATGTAATTCATTTGAAAATAAAACAAACAAGTCACAGGCATGTAAAAGATTCACTAGCAATTTCAGCAGGAAAAACAAAGCACATAATTTCAGCTTTCATGTACCATTCTGATAATGGTAAAATCTTTTCTTTGAATGATTTCATGCAGATGATTGCATGAAAGGATAATTAGACAAATGGTTTGACAGATTTGAAAACATTTTGGTCATCCTAATCCAAGACATGACATTTTAACTTTGAAGAAAAAAACATCATTTTGGCTTCTTTATCTCATTTGGGATAACAATAGCATTTGGAGGCTGGAATTCTTTGCAGAATGAAAATGTGACTCCCTAATCAGCCCTGATTTTCAAAAGCAAAGTAAATAGCAATTATCTTAATTTAGAGCACAAAAATGATGCTAAATACTTGGAAAATCTGACTCCTGACAATGTTGACTGATAGGCAAAGATGTGGTGGAGTATATGGTGACAGGACTTTCTAAAATGGGTTTCAAGAAACATGTTAGTGAATCCGGATACAGTTAATTCTCTCCTAGATTCAAGAGGACAGTCTATGTGACCTCTTGAAGTCCTTGCTTTTTTCCATTTCTGTGACTAACCATTGTCACTGCCACAACTGTTGCATGACAAAATCAGATTAGAAAGGAAGTATATGTATGTGAAAACAGAAGCAATTTTAAAGATTCAGGAAAGTGCTCTCTAATGACTTATTTGGGCATATTTTTCCACTAAGCTGATCAAATCTACTGGAGTTTTTTTGGTTGTTTGGTTGGTTGGTTGGTTGGTTGGGGTTTTTTTCTTTTTTCTTTCTAGTTTGTTTGGTTTGGTTTTGGTGTTTTTCTTGCAATCAATTAAAGAGCAAGAGAGCAAGGAAAGCAATCAAATTTACAGCGTTGCTTTCGTGGTTAGACACCTGTGTTCCAGCCTCTTTTAGATTCAGGATATTGATACTGGTAAAATTGATTATGAATTATGCTCCTTGAGGCTGTGGTTAATTAAATTGGCCAGCCTTTCGTCTTTAGCGCAGGCAGCTGGGGATTTCAACTACTTAAACTGTTGAGTCCCCCTTTGAGAAAATTCTGCTGTCAGACAGTCATGCAACTCATATCAGAAAGATCCTGCATTATTTCAAGCTGTTCACCATTCTTCAGAAGGGCAAAAAAAAAAGTTTAAAAAATAATTAAAGGCATTTTTTAAATACAATCTGTTAGTGGAATATAGAATGTCACAAAAGTGAATCAGGTCTTTCTCAACCTGCGTTTCTGGTGAAATAGTGCTAAATAAGACACATTGTCTCCTCTTATCTGGCAGTCAGGAAGTTCTTGGATCTTTAGGTGCCATTGTAAAGCAGTCAGGAGAGCATTAGGTGTATTTATGTTCTCACCTTTCCTTGGGAGTAATATGATGGAAATTCCAAAGCAGCGTGGTGAGAGGCTGCAGTGACCGAAGCACATTCAGGACTAAGGCTGTCTGAAGATCACCCTTGGTGAAAAGTTTTTCCTTCTCCTGTCCCGTGAGAGTCACAGCACTGCTCTGAAGGAAAAAGTGCTCCTAAACACATGGGAGAATGGGTAGCAATTGGTGTACCTCTGTGTCTGCTGCCCCTTCAAAAACTGAGTAACCCCACTACATAAAACCAAGGCAAGCAAGAAGAGGAGTCACTTTCACAGGTCACCCTATTTAATCCTCATCAGTTGCAATAATACCAGGCAATACACAGGGGTTCTTCTCAAGAACTACAGTACAACTAAACTGGACAAAAAAGACAAAAATGTGATGCCTCCCTCTGCAGTTCACAGGTAATAAAATGCAGAAAGACGGGAAAGCACAAGAGAGCAGTGAGACAGCATTGCTGGCTGTAATCAAACCAGGCTATTAAAGTGACACTTCTTTTATTTGACAGTGGTTACACAGCACCAAGGCCTTTGCTGCTCCTCACACTGCCCCACCAGCAAGCAGGGTGGGGGTGAGCAAGGATCTGGGAGGTGATGCAGCTGGACCCCGACAGATCAAAGGGACATTCCAGACCTTACTGCCTCATGCTCAGCAGTAAGAGCTGTGAAGATGAAGTGATGAAGAAGATGAAGTGATGGCATTTGCCTTCCCAAGTAGCCATCGTGCATTAGGGAACTCTGCTTTCCTGGAGATCATGGACACCTGCCTGCCCATGGGAAGCTGGGAGTGAATTCCTTGTTTTGTTTTATTTGTGTCCACAGGTTTTGCTTTATTTTCTAAACTCTTTATCTCAACACAGGAGGGTTGTTTGCACTTTTACCCTCCTGATTCTCTTCTGAATTCCACTCGGGGGAGTGAGCAAACAGCTGTGTGAATTTAAATCGGCAGCATCCTAGATGTGTTTGAGGATTTCAGGTTTTTTAAAGAAATGGTAGTTAAGCTCTTCAAAACTCATTAAATAATTCACACTCTTCAATGACATTCTAGTCGGAACAAAATAATATACATGTAGAAAACGATCCTTAAAAAGCAGAATAAAGCATGAAGACCAAGTTTTATACTGTTTATTTTAAAGTTGCAGCTTAAAGGAATAGGAATTTCCTTTCTGGCCCTCATTTGAGTGTTGATTGGACAAGGAATAGGAAAGCTTTCTTTCATCACTTCAGTAACTTTCAATAAAAATAACATTTTCCAAACTAAGTCAAATTTATACTAAGTACACCTATCATTGCCCAAAATTAGTTTACTACAAAACAAAGCAGTATGTTTTTTCCACCAGAACATAACTACCACTCTACAAAAAGCAAAATTACAGCATTGCTGACTTTTAAAGTAAGCTTGTGTAATAATTAGAGATGCAACATTCTGAGATGGTATTTCAGTTCTCATAGGGATCTTTATATGAATAAGAAAGAATTACTTAGATCTATTTTGCTGTTGCTGCCTATTGACATAATTAAATTGTTAGATTCTGTGCTTTGCAAAATTGGAAATTTTTGCAGTTCCACTTGTCTTGGGGAAAGTACGTTTTCCATGAGTTTTGTCCCAGTTCATCTCCCACTGACAACGTTTTTAGGGCAGTGGACTAAGAGCTGGAATAGGGTGAGGTTTTGCCATCCCTGTGGTCAGGACCTCTAAGAATAAACTGAGCCCAGGTGACTGATTTGTTTTCTCCTCAAGGAGAGAACTCATGTGCTGTTTCTGTACTCTTAAGTTTAGCTTAGATGGAGGCAGCATTACAAATGCGAGATCTACATCTCCTGTGGGAAAAAATGTCACACAGAGTGGCATCTGTACTGCATCTGTGTGTCACATCTCACTGTCTAATTCCATGATGGCATGAATACAGAGGATGAAGGTGTGACTGGTATGTGTTCCCTTTTCTGTACTTTGTGCATCCACACTGATGGAGACAACCTGTCTCTGTCTTTATCCTGCTCACTCACATGCTGTTTGTCAGTTCAGTGCACAGATTTTCCTCAGCACCCTTCTTTTTCAGCCATATGTGAGGCTGGAATCCTTCATCTGTTACATTTAGTACTGTGTGTGTATATATATATATGTGTGTATATATATATATGTATGTGTGTGTACATCATCTTTTAAAATTGGAAACCTTTCCACAGGGCTCTCAAAATACCTTGACTGGTTACCCAAATCAGCTGTGTTATCTACTTACCAAAGAATACATATAACAAATTGCAGGATAAACAATTTTAGCTTTTTAGCAACTGAACCTTGTATTTTCATTTTTGCTTCACAGGTTTTGCTGGTAACAGTTTTATGTTAATAAACTTCAATCAGAAAATAGAATGACAGCTGGTTCCATGTTTTCAGTAAGGGTGGAAAGTTGGACATAATTTCTATATTGAATCAAGGCTACTGAACAAAAACTCAGTGTGTATCAAACCTAGTCTTAAAATGTATGTTCACTATGTTGTCTGTAAAAATAGGGACTATCAAATATCCTTGCCCTACGCCTGTACCAAAACATTCTCCTGAGTGCAAAGAATATGAAGAGTTAAACACTTCTCAAAACACTACAGACAGAGTACAATACTCTGCACAGAGTATTGATGGTCAAATGAGGACACTAAGTTCCTGCTGCCAAAAAATTAAAAATCCAACACCTTTGATGCAGTGTTCATTTGAGTAATTTTAAAGAGAATAAAATGCAGGACAGTTTTATTTTCAAGTGACAGAAAACCTCCCTTTATTTGTTCATTGTAGAACCTCACTGAATTCTTTCTTATCACTGTTACCTCCCAGAACATTTAAACTTATTTCTGCATGGCTCTGCATATGCAATAGATGTAAATGCAAAAAGTCTTTAAAAACTATCCGTTGAAATACAGTCCAAGTTTCTTAGCACATTCCTTGAATCTCAGTGCTAACTTCTTCATTTCAGCAGTTTTCAAGGATATTTTTACAAATTTCAAGAGAAACTGAAAGGCTTCCTCTCACACACAATACTGATCCTCAATCCTCCCCTATGGATTATTTTCATATGTCTAAAACACTTATTGACTGGGCAGGGACAAACTGTTCACTGCTTCATGGCATAAATTTTTCATTGAGGAGGAAACATATTTAGGCACTTCAAAACCCATTAAATAATTAATGTGTTTCAACTGCAGTAAAAAACCAGAACTAATTACCAATATCTGCCTAGTGAACCTTACACACTCGGGCTTCCTCTACAAGGACTAATAATTATTTTACATAAGCCTAGCACCCACCTTCAAATAAGCTAAGATGCAGTTGTGAATAGTTTTAAGGCTTAACTCTTATCTTCAAGCAGTGACAACTCCTACAATCTCAGGACTCTCCTGCATCCAGCAATAGGAGTCTGGGATTTATTATTGACTGGAATTGTTGCCAGCCCTTTTGGTTTTTTGGTCTCTGGGGAAAAAAGTCAGATCCAGTGCACCCAAAACAGTTTAACTGAGCTCACTCTGACACAGCAGCAACTGAAAGTGACCACCACAACCCAGCACAGACCTATCCATGCAGAACAGGAGCATTTGCAAGTAAAGTCTAGGAGGAAATAGAGAGTGTAGAGAAAATTCTGCAGGAAGGGTGAAGACATCTTCTCAGGTGATTATCCATGGAAAATGTTTCTTATTGCTAGCACTGATCAGAGATCTATTGAGCTTTTGGTACCAGTCTCATATTTCTTGCCAATATCGGAGTTTTTAATCTATGAGTCCCAGGGAAAATCAGTAGGAAATCCTCACTGAAAAGAGACTAACTGAATGGGTTTGAGATTTCAAATCTGGAGGTGAATGTTGAAATGTATGCAATGGGTGACTGCTTATAGCTGTGTCTATAAAGTAATCCTGCATGATGGTAGATGCTTTGGGCACCTGATGTAACTTTCCCATTGGTTTGTGGAGGTTTTTTTCTCTAATAACCTTGTTGTCTGCATAAAGGTGTGGAAAAAATAAAGAGATACATTATTTCATGTGTTTAAAAAGATTATTTTAATGATGGTGCTTAATGCAGCTCACTGGGGAAGCTTGTTTTGCACCAATCCACTTTGCCACCATCAATAAAAGCCAGGTCCATAATTACCTGCTGCACCAGAGTTCCTTGGGTGGGTATTTTGTGTTTGGGAAAAAGGGATGGGAACAATTACCTGGTGAGCTATAAGAGCATGAATATTTGAAGTCATGGGCACCTGACTTGCCACCATCTCCTCACCCTATATAGGCATTTACAGTAGCATAACTTTCATGGAGATTAACATTTTAGGTATCATTTCTGGTGGGGTGTTTAGCGTGAGCTAACTATCCAACGCCTTATGCAAATAAAAAATCTTTTTTGAGGCAGGGCGGATACATGAGCACTGTTTGGACAGGATGCTACAGACTTGTTGACTAAATTAAGGAAATTAAAAGTCAAGGGATCATCAGGAAAATACCTTGTAAAATGCTTTTGGTGAAAAATGGTCATGTTTCTGTTTCTTCCCCAAAGTAAATTTCCTTTTCCTTTTTCTGGGCCACCTAAGAAAGAGCTGCAGTGACAAGACCTGCATTGACAACCACTGCAATTGTCATTGCAGTGACAATCATGGGACTGGGCTGCAAACTCCTCCAGAGAATTCCTGCACACCACCACAGATGGGATGAATGGCCTTGGTTTGTCTCTCAGAAGAGCAAGGAGGAGACAGAAGAGATTTTTCTCAGGAACTGCACCCATCATCACGGTTCCTTTTCAAATAAAGCTGGACTGCAGCAGGATTGATAGTGTCCCTGAGAGCTCAGGGAATCAATACAGGCAGCAGGAAAAGGCAAAGGCAAACTGCTGTAGCTTCTTAAATGAGAATTGATTTTTATCCATTGTCCATTCCCATGGCAAAGGGACAAGCTTATCACTTCAAACCCAGAATAGAAGGGAGACTAATTCTCTGTCTTGGGAAAGGACAGGGGCTCAGTAGAGGTCACTAAGATCAACACTGTATTAAAAAAATCTTTTTTTACTTGACTTCCTGACAAAGCAAGTGGACTTGGTCTACTCAGCTGTCTATCTTTCCTCCAACATTGCTGCCAGACACTGCAAGGAAACCAGGGTGCACCATCAAGGGAAAAAAACCCCAAACGTATTCAAGCATTTCCTCAGGAATAAAGAAAGTTTGCAACATTTTGCAGGCAGAGAACTCTGCCTCTCCTGGGAGAAGCCCTGGAAGCACTAACAGCTCCATGTTTGGCACCAGTCAACACCATGGGTGTCAGAGTTCTGTGGGCTCCCAGAGACCCCACCTTGATACTGCCTCAGCAGCTCCTCTGAAAAATGATTCCTCAGCCAGCTCCTTCTGGCTGGTTCTCCAATATGATAAGCAGCCTGGATGGGGTGGAAAAAAAGTTTTACTTTTTTAGGGCTGAAAGATGAAGCACAAGAAAGAAACACACCCTTTCATTTGTGCCTTTGAGTAAGCTGCACACGGCCCTAAAACTCATTGGATTTCCCCATAATTGCACACCAACTGTTATGATTAGAACAAATACCATGAGTCCAGCTTTGGTCGTGTATAACTAACAATGCTTAGTTTCTCTAATGCCTTCTGCACTAGGAAAAATATATTCAAATATACATACATTTACATATAAATTTATTCACAAGGATGCTTCACAAGCATGGAAAGGAGCTGATTTCACTACAGCAGAAGGTAACGGGACTAAAATATCTTGTTTATCTGCACTGCACTTGATCTGTGGTGTGGTGTGTTCAGAGAGGCAGGTGGTCCAAGCCATGCTGATATGGAACTGAGGCTAGGCAGAATATTAATGACATTCATGAGCCTGCTAAATTTGTGTCAGTTCAAAACCCATCAGAGAAGTTCTCTGAAGCTCAGAAAACAAGTGGTGTTCATTCACAGTCCATGTGTTGGTGTGCTTCTCTCCTACCACAGTGGCATCCATCTTTATGTAGGATGAAACTGGGGGTCTCATTCCTCAAGAGAAAATGAAAGAGAAGGGAAGGAGAAGGTCACTCTGCAGAGCAACATACTATAAATATGTAGAGCTGTATGTGTTGTATGTGGATTTCAGACTGGATGCAGAAAATGCTTGCTGAGCAGGACAAAAGACTGTTCTAATGAAGAGGATTTCTAAAAATTTTCAGTGATGGTGGTGTGATTTGTAACACACCTTCAGCTCAACTTTCCTTCTTCACGGCCCTCAATTCCATGGTCTGTCAGCTGGGAGCAACCAGCATGTGCAGTCTAATGCTGAGTACTTTGAAGTCTTCCTTTGGAGCTCCCAAATGCCTTTTATCTAGCTTTCTGGGTTTGTTAAACTTTAAAGAAACGAAAATATGCCAGTGTAAACTGTTCTTTCTCTTAAGTCTCTTCTCATTAAAAGTGATGGCTAGAAATGTATTAAAACTCTCAGATCTTTTATGACCTGTTCCCTTTGGCAAAAGAACGCAGAGACACTACTCTGGATTTTGGGGGGTGGGGGGGGAAGGTTGATTTTTTGGGGAGGAATCCTCCTAGAAAGCATGTTTCATCAGTACCCATGACAGGGAGAAAAATACTTTGGGTGGGAGATAAATCTGTCATGAAGTTGTCACAGCCAACAGAACTTTTTGTTGATATTATTCTGTCTAGTTTGGTATCATCTTGTCACAGGAGTGTGTCTCTCATAGCTGTTTACAAAAAGGTTTTCTGCCCTATAAAATAATTAGAAGCAATCACAGTCTAGCTTTGACTGGAGGTAAGGAGGAGGATCCAAGGCACAGCTTTCATGACAGAAGGAGAAGAAGATAATTAAAATTAACTATAAAATTTCTGGATTAATTCTACAACGTGATTGTTCTTCCCATATCACAGACGTAGTATGGACCCAGTAGTTTTGGTCACAGCCTCTTCTTTGCATTTGCTCAATGAACTAACACAATGTCACATAATTGGCAGATTTGATTACATGGTGATGATAATTGATGTATTCAGCACAAACAGTTCATAAACTGCCAGAAAATCAGCCAATTCATTAAAAATCAACGTCTGCCCCCAGAGATCAAGACACTAGGTTATGTTGACTAAATTAAACACAGCTAGTAATTTGATTAGACAATCTATTATATGGAATTAAGGAAAAAAAAGAAAGAAGTGGTTTCAAATGAGGCATACATATTTAAAGCCAGGAGGAAGAATTTTCATCAGTTAAGCTTAACTGAAAGATAAATGGTAGTCCTTTGAATTATGGGATCACAGCAAGACATTTCAATTCAGGGGAAAGATTTAAAGGTTTCATGGGCATGGTACCACACAGTCCCTGACTGGAGATTTCTTTGTGAGCTACTAAAAGTACATCAATTAATTCCAAACATTTTTAGAGGATGATGAAGTGCTGCGGTATTTTTTTATTTTTTTTTTTGTAACCTTTGTGGAATACGAGTACTCTGGTGTCCCCTCTGGTAAACACAGCTGGGGCTGGGGGAAGAACCAAACACAAGGCTATGGTGCCCTACACTGCTCATGGAATTGGTGCTGGTGCCAGTGTTTGTAAGGAATCAGCTCATGACACACCTCTTCAAACTCTTGGCAGAACTGCTCATTGCAGTAGGGTCTTGCCCAAGGCATTGCTCATTAAATCTCCTTATGTTTAAGCACAAATATGTTTTTAGTACCATCAAGGGGTACAATTAAAATCCATTAAAATATGAAATAAAAAGCTGAAACTTTGGGGCCATGATTTGTCATGGTCCTTAGTATACACAGGAAGTTGCACAGTAATCATCTGCATCACTTCACAGACTTCCTACTATTGAAAACTACTGCATGAAGGACACATTACAGGTGTGGATGGATGCCATGCTTTCTCTTCGTACCTTAGAAAAATTGTTGACCTGGATGTATGCCAACACTCCATGAGCAACATTTTTCTTCTGGAGTTGTTCTGTCTGTAAATAGGAAAATACATCAGCTACTCCAAGGGAGGGGAAGAGGTTGTGCTCTGTACCAAAGGGTGCCAGGGCTGAATGGTTTTATTTGCTCACCTACAGCCTTCCTAGAATTTAAAACATGTTTTGAACACACTTTTGATTTGGGATATGTCTACTTACCAGGGTCAAAGGTTTGGCACCTGACTGTGCAGCAGTTTGACTTGTTCCTCCTTTTGCTTTTAGTGCATTAGGAATTAAAACATTGCATCCCTTGTTTCATGCGTGAGCTGAGAATCGTGATCTGATATGCACTGAAAGCCTTTGACTGATCTATCGAGTTAATTACTCCTGAAATACTGATGTCAGAGGAGACAGTACCTGAGACTGCAAGGAGTCACTGTCTTGAAAAGCCAAAGGTGTCAGAAGCAGTGTTTGAGTGGGGATGGTTGTCTTTTCCTTTTTTTATAACCTTCTGGTTAGCTCTGGGGGCTGTGAGAATGCAAAGAAGCACTATTTTGTTGAGAAATTATTTATATGAAGACAAATTAATGTACATTGCAGCTGAGAGAAATGAAAACTTGGGCAGAGCTATGAAAAAGATGATGATAGGGATATAGAGGACACCAGAATCACATGCGAAAGACCAATTTTTTTCCAAAAACAGAAAGTTTGATATTCATTTCTGGCTCACCCCTACCTCTTTTCACATTAAAATGCTTTTCACAAAGCTGAATTAGTAAAGACAAAAAACTCTTGTTTCTGACAGTTGTTGGAAATCAGAACTGACACATCACATGTATGTTTTCCAGATTTAAACCTGTACATGTTTTCAGCTTCCTTGATCCAGTTATTCATTATTATCACAATGTTATCAAAAGTTATTCACAAATCAGGTCTATGTATAACTTTTATTTGGCTGGACAGCTAACAGCTGCTTAGAAAAGGAAGAATTATAATTTCTTACCCTTTCAGTATTCCAAATAATAATTTCTTCTCTTTATGACAATTTAGAAACCATTGAGAAGACAGGTTATCACAAATTTCAGGCCCCCTGTAGAAATTTAACTCCCTTTTCATGTTCAGTTGTTTTTAAATCGTGCAGTCTAAGTGAAAGGTCTCAGCAGTTGAAGAGGGAATGTTTGGAATGCAAACAAATCAGGAAAGGTAAAAGTTACAAATATGATTTTGGAACTAGAACTTCTTTAGTTTCTGAAAGTAACTTGCTACCTGATACTAGCAGCATTTATGGATGATGGGGAACATCTTTTACAGATGTACTTAATGATTTTTTACATCTGCTTTCAGTGAATCACTTGGACATAATAAGTGGAAAAAATATCAGTTGTCCATGTCCCCTCTGACCATAAATATAAATATGCAACAGCTGTTAATTAAAGGATATGAAAACATGAATCATCCCTAGAATTTCCTTGTGTATGATATATTTTTGTTCTTATCAGAAACTGCAAAGACACCTGCAGCCCAGTAAAAAGGATGAAAGCTAACTTCCCACTGGAGTCCTTCCTTTACTCACTTGGCTTCTGTGGAGTGAAGAGGAAGCAAGGGCCTTGCAGACTGCTCTTCTCTTCTCTGCCCTCCTCCTAGATGTATTTGAGTCTTACCTTCTTGTCAGTCTCTTGTCCCTTGTCAATCTCTTGTCATCTCTTGACATCTTTGTTCTGGAAAACTACAGCTTAAGGTAATTAACTAGCAATGCTGACAACATTATTATCATTGTTCCTAATGTTTAACACCTGCATTGTCGCATAAGCAAGAGCTGTATTGTTCAGGATGGTGCACAGATATTCCCAGAGATGCTATTTACTTCAAAACACAACTGTATGAGGAAAGGGGAAAAAATGAGGGAGAGGGAAGCATGCACAGCATTTATAATCTAGCCAGCATGTAGCACAATTGAACCTATTAAAATGGAAATCATGTGAGAACTCTTACATTATGATAGAGAAAGGGTCAGAGGTCAAATTTTTGAAAATCCTATTCCGGAAAGAATAAGAGTCTTGCAGACCAGGGGCTTCCACCGAAGCTGAGAGAAGCTTTTGTGGAATGTAATCTTTGTCAGTGTTGAGGAGGGCAGCTGTGCTTAGCAGCCTGATGGTTGCTTGAGACATCAATCAGTGAGCTTTGGTTTCCCACCCAGATACATATTGGTGGGAGGGAAACACAGCTTGTATCTCCACAAGTCCTTCAAGGCAGTTGACAGTAGAGGTGGGAAAATGCTTCCATTTCAAACACCAGCACTTCTGACCATGCAGTGAGAATGGATCCCCCCATACTACCCCTAACTAGTGAGCTGCTGGACTCCTAGTGCTCCATCATCTCTGTGTGGAGCTCTGTGGAACTGTGATCAGGAGTGCAGTGATCAAGTGATGTCTCTCTTTGGGAGGGGCTGAGTAAAGAGCAATGTAGGAAGTGTTTTTATAAAATGATCAAGATAAATTCTGATTCTGAATATGGTAAATATAACAACCAAGTCATCAAAAAAACCCAAAAACGAGTTTCTGCTTCTTCAGTGTGTTGGTACCTTTCTAACAAGATTTTATTTGCATTTCCTGGTGTATTTTGATTTGAGTGCCATGAAAGTATAAAACCACAAGTGTGAATGAAACTAATAAAGCCCTACAGCATTAGTATCCTCGACGTTTCCTGATACACATTTAATGTGGAAAGATCTCAGTTATTTTAAAGCATTCCTTGTACTTGGATTCATGCATACCTCTCTCTGCAGTTCTTCACCTTCCAGGAAAAAAAAAAAAACAAGTTAACATTTTCCATTCAGTCTGTGTTTTCATAATAACAACAGACTTGAGACCCAGGGAGTTGTAGCACAGGAAACAAAAAGGAACTTGCCCTGTAAGTTTGGATCATTCCTTGCAGTTAGCAGAGATAACTTTGGATTCTGGGTTCAAGTGCTTTTCTTCTTCAGGACTCCCTTGTAGGATACTGGAGGAGCTTGGGATCTGTAAAGACAACACTGACAACATGATTTGAATCATAATAAGGATATAAATAAATATCTAAAAGATCCTGGTATCACCAATCATATTAGTGTTAAGGGAAGTTTTTATGGGAGGAGGAGGAGATTGTTGCTACTGAGATTTTGTGACGTTTGTGGACAGAGATCCCATTTGTCCCCCCTGTATCTGTTATGACCCTGCTTGGCAGGAGAGAAGAATCATTCATCAGGGAAGAGTAAAGTGGCTGCATTCCACATCTATCTCCAGTGCTGGAGCAGAGGAGCTGTGCAGCTGACAGTCATTCTGCTCTTGGGATGAGGACAGAGGGAAAGGGAATGGGAGAGAAAGAGGGAACTGGGCAGACTTCAACAGAATGTGACACAAGCGTTGCAAACTTTTGAAACTGTTGATACTTAGTAATTATATTACTGCACAGAGTTAAAAGGAAAACACAGATGTCAGACCTGTGTACTGACCATTACCATTAAGGTTTTAAAATGCCTTTTTTCCCACTGGCTTTTGATTTGCAGGGGAGGACGGGAAAAAAGTCTCAGCCTCAAGTCTGTAAAATCAGCACTTCCTCCCCGTCTCAGTCTCGTTATCTGTGTGCACTGCTTGAGATAAGGTTTCAAATGGGGCCTCAGGTGCTGTAGTCACACAGGCCGTGGTTTGATCTCCACAGGGAAGTCACAAGGAGCCCTAGGAACACATTAATATGAAATCAAATGGTTTCTGTGCATGTGACAGGAAGATCTGAGAAGTGACCACCCCCCAGACAAATGACCAATGTTGAGCAACTGGTTGTATGGCTGAGAAAGCACAATTACCACTTATTTGTGTACATAGCTAAGGTCTCACATAATTAAAAACACCATAGACACCTGCTCACAACACTGTGGATCTCACACCAAATCAACACCAAGGGAGCTTCTGGACAAAAAGCTCACGGACTCTTCCACAATGTACCAGGAGTCCTGTGGCTGATTGAGGGGCTTTAACATATTTTTAAAGATGTTGCAACACAGAGATTATTCTCATACAAGCAGTTCCACAAAAATCTGCTTCTGATGAATTGTACTTAAATAACCATGGGGTTTTCTTTCCTATCTCATCCTCTTCTGCTTTCCTTCTTCCTGCCATGATGCACAATCTTGTCCTCTAAATTCAAAGGTAAGTTCTGCAGGTACCGCTGCCTGCAAACAAAGGGTAGAGCCCCACATAATAATAACACTACAACAATGTTGTGTTAAGTGAGATGAAAATTTTCTAAACTGACCTGTTGGAAAATGCTGATAATACAGAAAGAAAATATCCTGCAGATAAATGCTATTTTCGTCCAAATTCTCAGTGGATAAATATTATTAAGTCTTACAATGAGAATATTGACATGTTTCATTGCAAAAAAGTCCAAACATGTTTTTGTCCTTCCTCTTTTTGATTGAGTAACAGGATAAGACTATCCGTTTAGTAGCTCTGAAGTTATTGAAATGAGATGCTCTGTATGGTGGAAAGAAAACATTTCTGCATGTTTTGTTTGCAAGTTATTCTGAGATTTTCATCCCAATTTAAGACAATGTAGAATTTTGAAATTTCAGTCTCTCAGATAACAATTTCTTTTTCCAGACTCATGTAGATATTGGAGAATGAAAACAAAGCACCAGAGCCTCCAGAGGGAAAAAGGAAACAGAGAAAATACAGTGGTTGGTAACTAAGAAAACAACTGACTGAGAAACAACTAGTAGCTTTTCTGAAGCACTGTGCAAATAAGAAACTTTGTGACAGTAATTTCATTAAATGTAAATTTTGATCTATTGCCTGATTTGGCAGGCATTACTGCGAGATTCTCAATGATTCTACTGAATCTCTGTGGTAATTTACTTTTTATCCTTTTAACACATTGAATATTCCTATTTTAGACCTCACATAATTTGATCAAGGACCTTGTTTTTCTGGTAAGCTTTGCATTCTCTTAAATACTGAATTATGAAGCTGGCACTACCAGAGACTGTTGGAGATGCAAATCTCACTATCAGACCTCTGCTCACAAGCTTTTCCAAACAAGACAGCAGGGAGTAGTTTACTCTCATATCTGAGAGCAAAAGGTCTGAGGAAGACCCTTAGGCTTGGTGGCTACAAGAAGCAAAAAGTATTTTTCCTGGAGTTGAGTCTGTAGTTGTTTATTCACACAGCCAGCCAATGAACCACAGAGATCTGATAGTCACTTTCTCAGTGAAGAATCCCCTGCTGAATGGAGAATTACTCCTCTATTCCATATTTCCATTTCTAACACAACATCTTTCATACTGAACTAAGTGTGAGGAACCAGAGAAATTCCTGGGAATGAAGGGCTTAGAGCTGTTAAAAAAAAAGCAGTGATAGCAAGTATAGACTGATGGCAGAAACTCTCCTCAAACTTCCTTCTTTTCATTGCTCACAAAATTGTATATAGAATTCTAAGAATATATTCTGATTGCCCTACAAACTAAAATATTTAGTGATTAAACCCTGGAGTTAATTGGATTATTTAATCATCAATGCAGACCATTTCCAGTTTCAACTCAGAGGGCTGAGTAACTATTTTTGGAGAAAATAAGTGGAAGGAAAGACACATAAGTTGTCTTGCTAGACTTGTGAGCTGGGCATGAACCCCCTTGTGCAGAACTAGGGCAAAATTTTGTCCCCTGCTTTTAGCTTCTCAACAATGTTAGAAATATTGTATTTAGAATATTAGAAAGAAAAAGCAAAGGTGCAAAGGAGAGGGAGCACAGAGACTCTGTTGAGAAACAATAATCACTAATATCTCATCAATATCATCTCATCTCCTGCAAGGTACCTGCATGGCCCACCCATCTCTCCCCAGCCCTTACCAGCACAAAGTTGTACCAGTGCTGAACAGGAAGCACACTGCCACAGAGCCCTCCTTTAATAAATAAACACAACTATGCAAAGTCACAACAACTTCTTATTTCTGTTCATTGAGCTTGAAGGAATCAATAGTCAGCAGGGAGCTGGCATGGATTTATTAAGGCAGCTCTCAAGGCCTCAGTCATAGGAGTGAGAAGTCACCCACTGGCAGCATTTCCCTGTAAACAGGAAACTGGGCTAAAATAAATCTCAGTTCAAGTGAAAATAATGGGTAGTACTCAATTTACATTGCAATCTTTTGCCATCTAAAACAGCTGAGCTTTCCCCTAAATAATACATGAAAGGCTTCTCAATGACCAGTATCTGATAACTGTATTGCCGTGTTTTCTGAAAAGAAACTGAAATAAAACCAGAGAAACAGTCCTTAGCATTTTGTGCTTATTTTTTGCCCGTCTGAAGCACATCAATCCATTTAAGTAGATTTGCTTTTGATTGAAACCTGTGTGTTCCATTTGGCATGTTAGACATTCAGACATCTGCAAAGCAGGTATTTGTCCTTTTCTCTTGATTTGCAAGTGTGCAACACTAGAGCTTAATATTTATTTAAAACGTTCAATCAGTCTTCTGAGTCTGCAGTTCTATGGATATATCACATATTAACAGGGCTGGAAATAAAAGTCAAACACAGTACCAGATGTGAAATATGACAGTGCTATAAAATGATAAAGGATAGATAGAACTTCTCACTTTATTACTATTGTAACAAACTTTTTTACTGAGGAAGTCACAAACAAATAAAAGAAACTATTGTTCTGGGCACCACCCAGGTTCTTAACTGGGGAATAAATCTCACCCCAAATATTTTTCAATCCATGGCCTTGTAAGAATGCTCTTGCTGACCTTATTCTTGGAGCAGCTCCACTGACAGCAGTGCTGTCACAATGATAAAGTTGTGCTTGTATGCGCTGCAGAACTGGAGCTTTAAAAGATGAAACAAGAAAAGGGGTCACAGCCTACAGGGATCTGTATTCCCCATCATATGTAATGGCTGGGAAACCAAGGCAGAGTTTACTTTGGGCCATCACAGTCAGAGGTCAGCATTAGCCCTGGCAATAACTGGCACACATTTATTAGCATTTTTAGCAGGGAGACCAAAGATCCAAATGGTCTTGGTAGACAGAGTGCCCCTTTGGTTATCCCATCACTACACCTATAAATTTTTAAATTATTATAAAAATAATTATATTTTATAATAATACCTCATTAAGTTTTAGTAATAAAAGGAAATTAGGACAATTTCTCTGCAGAAGTGTGAGTACTTTTCTGGAAAGGTAATAATTCAAATGTTGTTCTCAATAACTAACACTTGAAGTTGTTATTCCCACACTGACAGACTTAGGGATAATAAAAACAGAATCTAAATATAATAATTTTAACTATGAAATATAACCCACTCTCCAAATTGTCCAAAGGCATTTTTTAACAGTTTTATAATAAAAGTACAATTTAAACTGCATTAGAGAAACAGAGAAATCACAAGTTTTGGTCTAAGTGTGTAAATTACGGAGCTGAAACATTAAAAATTAACCAGGAAAGGTAATGCAGACGACTGAATGGAACATTTGAAGGGGTTAAAAAACTTGAGCTCTAGTCCCAGCTCACTGACTTATTTAATCTTCCTGTAGCACCTGAGTGAACAGCTCTTGACTTCAAAGGGCATCATCACTGTGGTTTGAACCAGACACGAACAAATATCAGTGTCTAGGAAAACCCAGAACCAAGATAAAACATCCGTGTCATCTTTTCTTTTTTTTTTTTTTTTGTAGTGACATCTGATAACTAAGGACTTCTAGATCCAGTATAGTTGGTCTCCAAAATAAGAAGGCTTTAGTGGGAAATGCAACGGGACATCACTGAAAGGTCATAGTGAAGTTCATGCCCATGGGAAGAGCAGGAGGGATTGTTTGACTGAGGTACCGTGAAAAGCCTTATTTAGACATAAGTCTGGTGATTCATGTTGCTTGAAACCAACCACCAGACTCAGTGGAAAAGGTTTTTGAAGGGATTCATACTAAAAGAATGGTCGAGACACTTGTTAAGTCAAAATGTCACGTGGCAGTGTGCAGGTCAGAGGAGGATATCTTCCCTGGTACCTGTCTCCTTTTAGGGATTCCCATGCCTTACAGTGCGAAGGACTCTTCGTATGAATCTCACATGATTGTTTTCCCATTAATTGCAGCCATCATGCTGGAGAAAAAAAATTTTCAGAAAGTATGAATAGTGATCCTTTGTGACAGCTTTCACAGCCACACCTCCTGAGAAAACTACATTCCCTTGGCAGCTTGTGTTTGCATCTTGCAGTTAGACTGACTGAAACTATCTCCATTAACAGAACACGCAGCTGGCACCAGGCATAAAGACAGGATGGCAGTGGAATAGAGGATTGCTCATTCTATCTGAAGATGAGTCTGAATGGCAATGACAGATAATTCCAGAAGTGGGAGGATTCGAATGAAATGAAAAGTGAAAATGAGCAATCCAGTCACAGCAATGTCAATAGTGTTACATAATTTGGTTTATCCTAATGTGCTTCTAGTTTGCATGGACCCACTTAGGCTGAATCTAAAGGCCTGTCCCTGCACTCTGGAATTACTGGAGACACAAGAACTTTCTCTGTTGCAGCCGTTTCTCACTGCTGTCTGGATACTGCAATGTCTTACATGTGGTTCAAGAATTATAGATTAGGTGTCAGTAAATGGGGTAAAAAATGGTTTTGAATTGAACATTTCTTTTACAAATGTGATTTCAGATGAAGGTATATTGCAAGCTGCCACACAACACATTCAGCAAGTACTGCCTTGCTATCAGAAGACGCTATTCTGCCTCCAAATTTGATTTGTGTGAGGAGGGAACCAGGAGAGTCCCTCATAAATTACACTGTTGACTCATTTTGCCATTGAATTCTGGCATGCCAAGGTTGCATCACTAAACAATGTTTATTTGCATAACCTCTAAGAGGTTATGCAACTATTATGTCTCATTGCACACTCTTCAAACAGAGTCTATTTTTTTCCACCAGTTTATATGCTTTCACATTTTATAATATCAATGTTTTGTCTTTTAAGAAAAATGTTCACAGTACAATCTCAGACTCCTAATTTCACATTTCACATTAAGTTATGCTGTTTTAAGAATAATTATGCTTAGCATTTCCATTTCTATTGCATCCTAACAAATACTTAGTGCTTCATTCCAGTCTACCTTTGAAAACTGACACCTTGGCTTCTTAAATTGATTTACTCTACTTGGACCCTTTATAATTTGTACTGCACAATACTGGAGTTAAAACTATTAAAAACAGAAAAGAGAGGTGTTTTACTCACCTTTTTTTGTATGTGTGTGTTATATTACTTATTGTAAGGTCAAGCAGTGCACAGTATAGAAACAAGGGATGATAACATAGAATCATAGAATGGCTTGGGTTGAAATAGATCTTAAAGATCATCCAGTTCCAACTCCCAGCCATGGGCAGGGACACCTACCACTGGATCAGGTTGCTCAAAGCCCCATTCAACCAGGTCTTGAACACTCCAGAGATGGGGCAGCCACAGCTTCTTTGGGCATCTGTGCCAGTGCCTCACCATCACCACAGTAAACATTTTTTCTAATGTCTAATCTAAACCTACCCACTTCCAGCTTGAATCCATTCCACCCTCCTCCTGTCACGACACGTCCTTGTAAAAAGTCCCTCTTCATTTTTCTTGTAGGCTCCCTGCAGGTACTTGTAGGCTGCAGTTGGGTCACCCTGAAACCTTCTCTTCCTCAGAATGAACAATTCCAATCTTCAGCCTTCCTTTTCCATCTCTCTGACCATGTCCATGTCCATTCTCTGGACTTACTCCAACAGGTCCATGTCCTTCCTGTGCTGGGGAACTCCAGAGGTGATGCAGCACTGCAGATGGGGTCTCACCAGAGCAGAGCAGAGAGGCAGAATCCCCTCCCTCGCCCTGCTGGCCACACTGCTTTGGATGCAGCCCAGGATGCAATCTGATTTCTGGGCTATATATATATCTTTGTTGTCAATTTTTCTGTAGTTCTGGAACTATTTTCTTATCTAAATAGGTTTGTGATGAGATATACACAATAATTCTCTTTCACGGAATGCTTAGCAATGTTTGGCATTTCATTCCCAGAGGGAAGGGGAAGAAGATGCATTCAAAATTGTAAAGGCCTTTGGGAACTGGGATTATTTAAAACATGATCTCCAGGCAGCACAAGCTTTTCTGAGTGCAGAAATCCATAATGGTGGGCTCAGAAGTACTGAACTGAAACGTCCATTGTCAACTCTCTGGATCCCATTAATATTTCTTGTTTCTTGCATATTGACCCTGTTTTGAATGCAATTTATTTGTGTTTACTTTACTGAATGGCTTTGAAAAGCTAAACAGATAATAACATCTTTACAGCTTAACAGTGAGTTCTGCACACAAAATAAAACTTTAAATTTCACTTGTCACTTGTTTCACAGTGTTTATCCCAGACCTACTACCCTTGACCTTCCTGCCACATTTCCTTGTGTTTGCTTTAAGAAAAAAGGCATCCAAAAGCTCACGAGAATGAAAGGATGTGTGCTAGATGAGTTGATTATGAAGAATTTCCAGTATGTCCAATAAAGCTCTTGCATTCAGCCTGTGTCAGGGCTGTGGGCAGGATTGAACAGAGGGAAGAAAAGAAAACAAAAGAAATAAACAGAAAATCTCAAGTCTGCTTCAGCTTAAGCATTTACCCTGCAAACTGTTTAAAGGCCAGTGTTTGCAAGTTATTCATTTCAGAAGTAGGGGTTTAGAGGTTTACAAAAAATTGTATTCACTATGTTCCAATTAAAAAAAAAAAAGGTTATTAATGTTTTGAAAATACTTATTCATCTCTCTGTGAATCATCAGACTACTTGATTTTGCAGTTCTTATCCTTGCCTAGTAGGAGAATCAACATGCAAAGTCTAGAAGGTGAATTAAGTCAAATGAAACTGATTCCCCTCTGAAAATGGATGTTTATTGAACTTTTTTGGTCTGCCTCACATCTTCCGACAAACAGAAGCTACAAACAGAAAACTTACCCTATGAAGGAGGCATTAAAGAATTCCTTTTTGGGGGGTAACTTTGGAAGCAGCAAAAAAAATTTAGGTTGGTATTTCCTGTATAAGTTTATTAAGTGATTGACTTGAGAATCCAAAGCAAATGCAAAGAATCTGTTTAAAATAACTGTATTGTATTTAAACTACTAAGAATCAGAAGGGTATTCCCTGACTAGTGACTATGCTTCTGACCATATCTTGCTAAGCCAGAAGATAACCAAAATTAAAAGGTGAGAGGTTTAGGACCCACGGAGCAGCCAGTAGACTGGTATGGAAAAGGCTTGTACTCCCTGTCACTACACCTAAAGAGGAAGTAACATCATCTTATAAAATTCATTGCATTTAGGAAGAGCCCCAAAGCTAAAGTTGAAATGGGTGAAATGAGCTGTAACCTGCCACTTTGGTTTGTGTTTCTTGATGCTTGCAGAATCTGAGACCACTCATAAATACTCTCTTTTCTTATACGTGAGATCCATAAGGAAGAAATATTATATTCTTTCATGTACATTTTATGGTGTGTAATTTTCAGGGGCAGGGTGTGTGGTAACTTGGCCTGAAGTTAGTTAATGTGCAACTGAAAAATATAGGTTATCTGAGATTCCTTTAGTCAAAAAAGCATAGAGCAATGCTAGCCACCCTGTAAAGCCTTTCAAAAACTTTTTAAATAATTTGGTACTTTATCCTACTGTGATTCCTTAATACTTTGGAGGCACTGGCTGTATATACCATGAAAACGTCATCTTTGTAGCCTCCCTAAAATTTTGGTTTACTGTGACACCCATGAAAAAATCTGAAATTACCAGGAACAATGTGAACATAACCAAAAGCTGAAACAGGCAAGTAGCTAGAATGCTGAGTGCACCTCTTACACCATTTTTGTCTCACTGTTCCCTTGCACTCACACATCAGCCTGTGTTGGCTTTCTGCTGTAAACCAATTGGTGGAGGTAACATTTTCTGATATGTTGTCCCGCTGGTGTCCACCAGGCACCCTACTCATGACCAGGCATCTGAAGTGTTTCAGCACTATGAATAAATGTAATAGAAATATTTCTGCATGTATTTTTTCAGATATCCCCCAAAATATATATGTTTGTAAGGGACAGTCAATAATCGATGAGGAAAACTGTCTCTTCAGTACTTTTATCTCATGGCAGATAGCAGGCACTGGGCTGAGACAAGGAGAAAACCCCATCATTTTCCTTTTGTTTTTGATTTAGATGATCAAACTGAAATCTGCTGGGCTACACAGATCTTTCCTCAGCTTTGTAGCTGGACAACCAAGCAGCTTGTGGTACAGTCTCATAGTGGAGAGGGCTTTAACGTGTGCATTCTCTTGTCTCTTCACTTCATGCATTTCTCCTTTCTGTCCAAAATGTTGTTAATGCTTTAGTCCAGCCCTGATTTTGCAGGGATTGAGGGATGACTATATACTTTGAAGGAAAAGCTTAGGACTTCCATTGATGAAACCACTGATCATGCACCATGAGGTGATTTAGCAGATCTTTCTAGACCCAGGCCTAGAAAGTACAACTGTAACCCCCTCCTGCAGGTTTTTCTCTGGATGTCATCCTGTTTTTTCTCCTGGAAGCTGATCAATGTGACCTGGCCAAATTAAACACAACCTAGACACTGTTCTTGAAGTTTGGATTGTTAAGACATGAATTTCCCTACACACCCCATGCAGTCAAACCACACATGCTCCATGCCTATTTGTTCTAGATTTTGACCATTCCTAATCCATCTGGGCCACTAGATATCTGCAAATCCTCCAGACCAGTGCACTGCATGGATTGGAGGAGGATTAATATTAAAGCCCTGTAGTCCTCCAAAACTCATGCATTGCATGCCTCTCTGTTACTCAAATAAATCTTAAGTCTGACAGTTTGTTTATTCTCTCAGGGCAAAATAGACAAGCAGATCAAACAAGGGGCTGTATGAACTTGTTCTGTTAATGCAGACACAAGGCATTCAGCTAACATTTGTGTAATGCCTTTCTTGTTTAAATGTATTTGTGAAAGAAGAGAAAACCAGGTTTGTATAGTCTGCAAAAGATCACAGTTTAAGTTAGATACAAGGTCAGATTAAATTCAAATGGCAAAACTTGTACTGACAAAAACACAGAAGGTAGTCCAAGGAAAGAAATGTTGATTTCCCCCCACCACACACACCTTTATAAGACACAGTTTTGTTGAAACTAAGAATGCTGTGACTTTGTGAACAAGTACTGAACTCAGCGTGAGGTTCTTTTAAAACTACTTTCTAAAAGTTTTTAACTTCTTTCTAAATTCTCTAATTCATTTACAGTCGCATTTCAATACGTACGTATTAAGAAATGCATTTTATTAAGTGTTACATATTATCAAATGTATTGGGTCTGACTGGTATGGGGTCAGTTTCCCTCACAGTGCCTTTAAAGTGCTGTGCTTTGTACTTGCACCTAGAAAAGTGTTGATAACACACCAATGTTTTGGTTCCTGCTGAGAAGTTCTCCCACATCTTCATGGTTGTTTCTTCAAAGTGCTACAACCCGGCCCCCAGCCCCAAAACCTGGGGCTGGGCAAGAGGCTGGGAAGGGACATAGCCAAGACAGCTGACCTAAACTAACCAAAGGGATATTCCACACCATTTAACTATTTTGAGACACTTTGAGAAAGAGGACATCAAAAACATCACTGAAGGAAGATAATAGACAGGTTTTTAAAAGATCAGACAGAGAGAAAAGGAAAGTAGACACTGAGGCCAGCAGGGGAAAAGTTATTTGCAGAGAGACACGCACTGAGGTGCTGGGCATGATTTGAGTCCAGCTGTGGTCTGTGTGTTTTTGTATGTGCTCCTTGTCCAACACAATAAGACCATACAGTTCTTTCCTTGTGGTGCTGCCAGAACCAAAATTTTTGCTTCTGCTGCTGTTTGAGCATGCTGAGCTTTTGTGTACCCAAAATAATCAGAATCTCTGGGACAAAGCCTGTGAAAAAGGAGCTTATCAACTAACAAAGAAATGAACTTTTTAGTTTCTTACTTTTGAAAATTCAATTTGAGTCATCTTCAGCAACCAAGTTTGGTCTTTGTCAACAGAACTTTTCATGCAATTCCTCTGCACTCCAGACACAGTATTCATCTCCAGCTTAGAGGTTGATTTTTAGCATTTTTTAGTATTGCCTGAAAACCTGTCATATTCTGTGAAAGCATCAGCTTTTAAAGCTGCTTCTTTATCCAAGAAGATCTTTTCTGCAGAAAAGACAGTCTTTCTTTTTGCCATGAATTGCATTGGTTCTATGCCCTGTTTTCTCCCAGCTGCTTAGGATATAAATACTTATTACTAGCTCTATTTTAATGAAACACAAGTAGGAATTCTCTTCCATGCCAGGATTTTAAAAGCTCATTTATCATGGTTAATCCCACCAGGTGGAAAGCAGTGCTTGTGCTCCATAACTCTTGCCACAACATGAGTTATGGTGCTGGGCAGGTGAGCAACTTGTCTTTGACAGGCACCATGTTTAGTAGATGGTGTCAAACACATGGATGGACAAAGCCAGCCCAGCCCTAATGGACCAGGCAGTTGTTGGGAAAACAGCACTTTTGAAAAACACTTCTATCAATAAACACAAACAGTTTTTTCTCAGTTCTTGGCTTTCAGCATGTTTCTCTGTCTCCCTGGACTGCAGCTCCACTTCAAGGCTGTTTGAACCCGACAGCTGGGCTGTTTTGTGTTTGGGGTTTTTTTCTGCTTTTTTTGCCCCTCTGTGAAATTCCGACAGGCTGGTTTCAAAGAAAGGCATCTGTTACCTTCAGTGCAGAGCTCTTGAAAAGCAAAGTAACTGCTATTCTGTGCCTTTGGAATAGTTTTTCTTTGGCTTACCTGCGACTTTTATGAGTCAGGATATGGGACTTGCCATATCCCAGCTGTTCGTGAGGCTTCCATTTCTTCTGCTGTGAGATTAGTTGAGATAAAATAAACTTAAAACAAATTCAGCCTGACTACAGAGGAATATACACAGCAGAATTAGGAGCTGCAGTGTCATGCAACGCCTGCTGGTTTCCTATACCATTTCTTACTATGGAAGTACTTAACTGGGAAGATGCTGGAATGTTGGCAGGGCTGGACAGAGAGAGGTCATTAAAACACTTCTACTTTACCAAAGGAAGATAACATACCATCATCGGCATATTGGTTTAAATTCTTTTCCCTCAGATTGAAGTTAAAATATCCATTTTCTTTGTAGTTTTCAATGCAGGAACTGAAATTTATTTTTCATTCAATTTTTTCTTTTTTACTTAGATATAGGTATTTTCTAGCTGTGGTCCATGCTTCACCTATTCAGTCTCTGGAGAATGCCTGGTCCATCTGTTTGGGCTTACGGCTCTAAGTGTAATTTTTCTGAGGCCAAGAAATATAATTTTTACAGTACCTTGCACAATAGAGACTTTTGTCTATGCCTGGAGTTGTCAATTGTGAGAGCAAAATAAATGTATAAAAGTTCAAGTTGTTCCTAGGAAATGTGTGCTGTGAAGAAACCTATGAGGAAGATACTCCACCCTGAGTCTGCTCTGTTCAGTCTTTCTTCCACCCTCTGCAGGTTTTAACACCTCCCTTTAAGCTCCCTCATCCACCTTCCAGTCACTGAATAAACACCTGCAAGCTCACCTGTCACTCAGGGAAAGCCTACAAAGGAAGTCAGCACTTTCATGGGACAGGTGAGAAAAATAATTTCTGCTTCTGAGCACTGGCTGCTCTTCACACTGCAACGGTAGAGAAACAATTGCTGTAGGTGTTGCCCTGCTTGTCATAGCTGCTACTCCTTTGCCCACTTTGTCGGGCAAGTTGAAAACAGAATTGGAAACATCGAGACATAAAAGAAGGAACAGTAGCTGGGTGAAAGCTTCTTCAGGTCTGTCTTGAGTGCTGAAGGAGCTTTGATTATGGGGTTGGTCTTTGTGCATCAGATATATGGAGAAATAGCACAAGATTTTGTGCAAAGGGTCTTTTACACTTTTTAATCTCCAAAATATCAGCCTGTGTACAGTACACTGAGATGTCTTTATCTGTTAATATAATCTCATGCAGTTCACAGCTTGATCAAAGCAGTGTCTCAATACAGCTGAGCAATGTGAGCCAACACCAGAACAGAGAGGAGCAATCTATATTATTGAACTCTGTCTTTTGCAGTAACAGAGGAGGGACAACCCACTAGTACCACTCTATCCCAGTTCGGCTGTGCCTCCCTCCATTCTTCAATTCCCAGCCAGGAAAACATTTTGGTTTCTTTAGATTTTTCTCAGCCCTATTCACTCTATCAATTCTGGCCTTCAGCCAGCGAGGATATGAGGGAAAATTTACTTACTGAGTTTCATTTGATCCTTTTGCATCTCATATTTCAGTCTCTTCTCCTGGGAAGATCCTAATGTCTGATGCTAGAGGGAGCTCAAAACCAGTAGGAAATCTCATCTGGGTTTGTGGATAAAAATCTGAATAGATTGACAGAGTACTGAATGTTACATAGAAAAATTGTTCCTTTCTACTGTGATTTTTTGGTTGGTTGGCTTTTTGGTTTTTTGTTTGGATTTTTGGGGGGGAGGGGAGGGGAGTTCTTGCTGCATCTGTTACAAAGAGGAAAAAAGGTGTCTAACCTTGATTGAATGAATTTTTTTCCCACTTATTAATTTTCCCTGATAATGATGTGACCTACAACGAGCTTTTGTTATTTTCAGGTGAAATGTTTGAATTTAAGGTTCTGGACTATTTCACAGTGAATAATTTTCAGCTCAATTTCTGATCTTTTTTCACTAGTATAAGCAGTCATGAACTTACCATGAAGGTATAAATGAGCAAACATTTCATTAAAAATGAAGAGGCTTATGACAATACCTATTCTCCCAAAATGGAACCACCTGAGCTTTTCTAATAGCTGGTGACATCCATTAGCACTTCTCTCAGAAATTGAAAACATTTTCCATCTGTTCATACACACTCATTACAAAGTAGTTAAGAGCCTATGGGATCACACAGACACATTTTTGCAAATTAAAAAATATCAAAATGAGTTATTGAAGGAGCAGGGATGACTTTGTAATAAGCATCTAAGCCTCAAACTTTCCCTTTCCTCAGACATTGCAGACACCCCATTAAGCTGAAACCTGTTTAGTCTGTAAACTTCCAGAGTGTGACATTTTGAAACTCTGTGCTACACATCCTGTGAGAAGTCCAGCCAGCCCTGCCCATTTGCACTACTCTAACAAAGAGCAGAAATCAGTCTCATTTTTTGGCAGACATCCCTGAAGTCAAGTAGCTAAGAGAACTCAAATAAAAATGGAGCATTTATGTAAACAATGAGATCAGATAGTATTATATTAATATGCGATAAACTTCATTAATAATGTGCTTGCATGTTTTCATGCCTGAAATGATCTCTAAGTAGTAAGTTTAGATTTAACTTTCCTGAAGGAAAGTTTATTGGGAATGGACATTTCTAATAACTTCCTTCAGTCTGCAAGATGATGGAAGATCAGTGAAAGGCTGGTACAGTCAGGGCTTCTGGAATGACAGAGAAGGCTTGGTTGGAGACACACAGGTTGATTCAAATAAACAAAATATCCATTCAACTTAAATATATTTAGAGGTCTTCCTCAAAAATCAGTCTTCTTGGGAGTGATTCCAGTGCCATGTTACTCCGTGCATGTTTCTTTACATAACCAACCTCCTGGTCAGATTTCCAGCTTGTACATGTGTCTAATTGATTACTGAGTACAAATGGAGACTTACCATATTTTACATTGTTGGGTCCTAAGCCTGATTCAGAGCTCCAAAACCACCTGATTCTTTTCACTAAAGTGACTGCCACGTGTCTTGGTCTTGTGGACCTTGATGAATCAGAGGCCTGGGCAATCACCAACTCTATGAAATTTAACAAGGGCAAGTGACTGATTCTGCACCAGCAACAGGGCAACCCTGAATGTATGTACAACGGGGGGAGCAAGTGGCTGGACAGCTTCTTCAACAAGGAAATATTGTCTGGGAAGAGGTAAAAGTAACTGTGAAGGAAATATAGCAACAAGGAAGAAACCTTTTAGTGTGAGAACCTTGGATTAGCCATTAGTGGTGCACATGCTGTGCCCATGTTTCAGTGCAAAGTTGGTGTCACCAAACTCCAGGCTGTAGGAAAATGGTCTGTATGAGGTCACACAATAAGACAAATGCTTTTGGATGTTGTACAAATATACATGAGCATGAACAAAGAAGGCAGCATAGAACAGGGTAGTGGGTCATCTGCACAACGAGATGAAATAGGGTCCAGATTCTTAGGATTCATAAAGCAGGAGGCCATCTAAGATATTTCTCTGCACCTTTCCAATAGTTTCTGTTAAGCTGTGTGATGACAACACACCTTCCAGCTCCAGGATTTTCTGTATTACCATACCATGTGCTCTTTGGAAAGTGATTGGCTTGTTATATTACATGAACACTGAGATTAAAATCTTGAACTGAGCCAACATTAGAGCAGTCAATTGTCTACTTCCATTTTAAGTACCAGATTTTCTCAGACTCTGTTATAAATGAGGAGTTAATTGCCAGGAAGCTCACTTTTTTAACATCACTTACAACAACGCTTCTAAGTCACCCACAGAGAAAACAAGGAATCATGTTTTACATAAAACTCTTAGAAGGTGGCTATGACAAAAGACTAAATCCTTGCTAAATGTTGATACATTGCCAGCAGCATACAGTAACAATGGAGACAGTCAGAATTAAGGGCATAATATGACACTGGGTGCAAAATAACAGCAATTGCAGTTGTTAGGAGATATTATCTTCCAGCTGGTTGGCTTCATGTGGACAGAATGAAGACTGAATAATGGGAGAAATGAGAGTCCTCCTGTCAGCTGTGATGTATGAGGAAACCTACATCTTAGCAATGAAATCCTCTTCAAGCATTACAGACACGTCAAGTAAGATGAGTCAAAGAGAGGTGATGTCATCCATTATAGAAATGATATTGTAATAGATTACTATGGGGGATTACGGCCAACTGTCGTGGTTTGAGCTGGCTAAGCACCAGGCTCCCACGAAATATCTTATTTTTATAAGGGGAAATAGGATTATACTGAGGAAAACTGGAGATTTGTGAGGTAAAATAGGCACACGCTTGAGCAATTACAGTATAAAGCAAGTTTTATTACTAACAGAAAATAAAGGTAGAAAGAAATAAAAAGAAATTAAAGCTAACCTCCCCTCCCTTCCGGCACCCCCTCACATTTATCCAACTCGCACAAAGGATAACAAGACATGCCATTGGTCAGTTTTGCAGTTCTTAAAAAAAGTCTCTCCAATATTTAGGGGAAAAGGGGGTTTTTCTCTGCTCTACACATGGTTTCCAAACTGCCACTAGCAACAGACCCGCCCAGAAATCTGCTGCTGTGAAAAACATCTCTCCCATGAATCTTGCAGACTTCCCACACTGCCACCATGATCCGTTACATGGGGTGTTTCTTTTTTAAGGATAAGCAAATTCCAACCTGAAAAGCAACTGCTCTCTTCTTCCCAAAGTCTCCAAAAGTCTCTTACAGCTTCTAGGTGACCCAGTGTAGCCACTTTTCTTTTTCCTCAGGCTGCACACAGAATTCTCATTCCCTCATGTCTTTTTAAATGGATTAAAGAGGAAAGAACGGTTTGTCATATTAAAGTTTTTACCACACCTGGAGAAAGTATTTTTAAGCTTTGCGCTGGGCATGCTCCACCCTCTTTTCCCATCGCCATCTTCAGCTCCATCTCACATGACTCACTTTCTCTTTCCCTCTGACCTTGAAGTCACCATGATATTCTTCGGGCTTTATGCTGGAGAAAAAGCCTCTTTCCCTTTATGCTGCTGGCTGCATGATGTCCTCCTCAGCTCAACTCAGGCTGGGTTGGTTGCAGAAAACTCCATCGGCTCCCGCCAGATCTGCGCGGGACCGTGTGAGGAAAGGATGGGGGGAGTAAAAGAAGAAGCCTGCCTGTCCCCAGAAGCTGCACCCCATAGTCTCAGCTGCCTGTTGCTTAAGGCTGGTTCTGGATGCCCTCTGGGGCCAGGATTGCTTTTTTCCCAGCGGCTTTTTGCCCTCGCCACGGAAGGGGCCCGGCCAGGCCCAGCCCAGCCCAGCCCAGCCTCGCCACCCCTCCACGGGAAGTTGGGACAAAGAAAGAGGAATTTTCCATGCTTGTACCACCTTTCAATATGCGAGACAGTGAGAAGCGATTGGTGTAAAAGACTGTCCATCAACTATCTTCAAAACCGCTACAACAACATTCCCCAAAAATTATTCCCTCTGCTCTGTATTTAATCATTGAATGATCTTAGCCAAGGTTTCTAAATGCAAACACATAAAGTGAGCCTTTAATGGTGGAGTTTTTAAAAATACCCAAGTCATCTGAATGTGTCTGCTTCATTGAAAAAACGTATTGTACTTTTATTGCCTTTTGAAGAAAGTCTTGTGTACGTAACGGGGTGAACAGATTTGAAAATTTCTCTTCTACGTTTACGATCAGGCTTCCAAATATGTATGATATCGATGACAAATTCAAGTGTGAAACCAGCATGCATAATCATGGCATGATGTTTTTAAAAGGCCTGTTAGATCTTGGTGTTTTTTATAACATCACTCCTGCAGCCAGCAGAATGGACAGGCCATGTGCTGTGGGTCCTGGGAACATGAACAGTAAGGAGATGCTTTGGGTATTTCTGCCAGAACCTGTCTGTGCTGGGGCTGCAGCCTCAGCTTTCACAGCATTTTGCCACTGCTGACATTTCTTCATTAAAAGCTTCCATGTTTCATACCAAAACCTGAGCAGCCCTATTTTTAAATGCCAACTAACTGCCAGTTTCCTGGATCAATAGCTGGGAGTAGCCTAAGAAACCTGCAGGTGCAGGTCTTCATTTATTATGACTTGATGTATTTACACTGACTTTATTGAATCTGTAATGATTTTTATCATCTGATGATAGATCTTCCTGTTTAAGCAAAACCACATTTCTACCCTTCCTGTGAAATCCAGAACCTGCACTACCTTCAATTTATGCAGTGACACGGGACCTTCAGGGAAACTGGATTTCTTTTTATGTAATTTTATATTTAAAGGGAAAAAAGAAAAATCAGCTACTTTGGAGCAAATAGTGCTGTGAACTTAATGTGACCACCCTGTCAAATTTACTTCAGGATGATACATTTGTTCATTAATTAAGATATTTTAGGTGAATGTCATACTTTTCTTTATCTGCATGCTTAACTACACTTCAACCTTTTCAGCAGGTTTTCCACTGAATCGTTTTCTAGCATAAAAGTATTGGAGCCATGCCTCCATTTTCCTTAGAAATACCTCTGCAGTTTTCCTGACCCTACTACTGGCTGGGAGAATAGATTAAAACTCCTGAGCTGTGAGTTACATTAGTGAAATCTATGGTTGTCAGTGATAAAGCAAAGTGTTGGCATGTCACACGAGGAACAGACCTCTTTCTATATTAAATAACCTTTTCTTATGGATGATGAAAAAAACCCTGACAGAATCACAGCAAGATTTGTGTGGGAAGGGTCCTCTGAAGGCCTGTTGTTAGATCAGACTTCTGAGAGGCTTGTCCAGGCAAGTGCTGAAGATATCAAAGGCTCTGGATTTCATTGCCAAATGGTATCCATTGTAGGACTGTCATTCTACAGCTGAATCACATAACAAGCAAATGCACAGCAGGGCTGCCATTAATTGAAAGTGAAAGCAGCATCCAAATGAACCCTGCTCTACTTCAAATGAAGCCAAAGATTTGCAATCCTACTCACAGTGGACCAAAGCTTTCATCAACTATTTTGCACCCAGTATTCAAGTCATTCCATTGTTGACTTAAAAGGAAAAGCACGGGGATAACAGGCGGGCAAAGAGGGAGGACCCTAAGTCCATAACCTGAGTGAGAACCTCACTGTGTTAATATGCTGGTCCTGCTGGGCCATGGAAGAAACCTTTGTTTGATAGCCATGAGACTGATTTCAGATCTGGAAAATGGCTTTACAGGAAATCGTAGAATAGTTTGGGTTGGAAGCGACCATTACACGTCACCTAGTACAACCCCCAAGCTGAAGGACATAAGGACTCTACCTTAATTAATGTACAACAAAGCCAATGTTTTAAAAGGAGTTAAAATTGTTATGTAGGAGCTAGTAGGTTATGTATTACAGTCCTAGGCAGGAACTGCAGTCAAGAGCCACATTTTCCCAAAACCTTAGCACCCAGCAACACCCCCTGCAGAGAGGGAATCAGCAGTCATGAATCAGTTTTATCCATGCTGGATAAAACACAGAGACCTTTGACTCAAGCCTGGAGACAGAACACTCTGTCTGAGCAATATAATTAGAAAAAAAAGGAAGTCAGAAGGTTGGCTGAGCTTATGTAGATATGTATTCATGGCTTTGCTAGGAAGAGACTGTTAAAGATGTGTTCTTTTTCTTTCTAAATGTCAGCTTTTACTGAGCAATCCATTCTGCTGTTCAATGACTTATTAAAAAGAGAGGGACTTTGAAATGCTAAGCAAGCCCAAGATCGCAGAAAGCTGCTCATATCTGTTTGTTTGTTTGTTTATTAATTTGCCTACAATTTTTCTTGCATGGCCAGCTTAGCTCCTGCCTAAGAGAGCAAGCAAACTGCAGATACAGAGCTGATGACTTTGGGCCTAATAGAACCCTCAAAATAAAGGCATAAACTGTTTATTTGAAATGCCAAGAGAGCAGCACTTTCCAAGTCTTAGTTCAGAACAGATCCTAAAATCAGTCTTAGTCCAGTGTGTGCTGAAGTTTTGAAGCTTCAATGCTTTGAGTAATTTTTTATTTCTTTTCCTGTTAAAGACACCAGAATTCATTCCCCATCTACTACTACCATTACAAAGTACTACTGTCATACAAATAAGTACTGTCATTACATTTGCCTGTCATTACAAAGTAAGGTAATGTTAGAGCAGATGCCACCATTGCATCTTTTTTTGTGTGTATCATGTTACTTATAAGAAAGACTACAATTCATATTTCAAAATAAAAGCAAAAAGAAAAGCCCTCATGTTATCTTGTAATTTTGGGGGCCATTTCTGAACTCATGTTTCGATTATGCAAGTTCTTTTACCAAAACTACAAATTCATACTGTAAGAGTGTCTCCCAACTCCTTTGTTCCATAATACAACCAATAACATATCTTTTTTTAACCTGTTTGAGTTTGAGCTGTAAGTTTTATCTAATTATATCAGAAATTGTTACTAATATCAAGTTGTTTGTTACTTTCTCTGTACAATGAAACAATTTGCCAAAAGTAGTGTTACCTCTATAGATGTACAAACAACAGGCACTTGTTCATTTTTTGATTTATGGATTAGGAGCACTGGAATAAAAAAAATGTCTTTCACTGTAGTCTTTAATTCAGTTGTTAACCTAACAATGAAAGCAAAGAGTAAAATTACTGCAAGCGTAATCAATTGGCCAGTGGCAGAAGGAAATTAATTCATAACATGCTATATGCAAAAATTCATCATGGAAAGGTCTTTATACAGGCAATTCTATATTTAATTGTTCTGCCTTAGGTATAGAGGCTTAAATGGAAGTGGTTGGTGATGACAAGAGAAGGAAATAGGATGGGGAGGTTCAGTTTGGATTTTGCCTTCTCTATTCCAACCCTCTTTTTCTCGGGCAACACTCAGTCCCTCGATTTCCTTCTCCTACCTACCCATTCCCAGTGCCATTTATCCTTCCTCCATCTACTTTCCTAAGGATTTTTCTCACCAGCTTCTTGTTCCAGAGTCCTTCAGAGCACAGGAAGGCTGGGCTCACAGCTCCAACACCAGGATTCCACTCCATGCCCACTGAGGCCTGATGTCACAGGGGGCTGGAGACTCAGAAAGAACTTTTGGGACTCACCTCTGTGCTTTTACTACTCTTACATTCCTCCTTGGAATCGCTTTTGGCCACTGGTAGGAAGGAGGATGGGAGGGAAGGCTTTTGGGACATGTCAGTGCTTCTAAAAGGCTTGTGCCAGTCTTCCCTCTTGCCCAGAGGGAGGAGCAGCACCCCAGCAACTCTCCTGCTTTGTCCCAAGGACTTTGGTGCATATACCGAGTTTTTCCAGGAGTATGTCCTCCTTTTGTCTTCTAAAACAGAGAAATCTCTGTTCTGTCTTCATTCTGGGGCTGGTTGTTTTCCAACCTCCAAAATTACTGTGCAGCAGAATGACCAAGAGTCCTAGGTTGAACCTCACTCACCTCCTGACATCCAGACATATGCAGGATCTTAACTAAAATGCAGGAAGCACCTGTTCTGTGTGGGCATTTCTTACCTTTAAAAATCCAAAGTCAAGTGGAATAAAAATGTTTTGCAGAATGATTTTCATGAACAATTTGAAAACTTGTTTAATAATATTAAAAGACATAACCATTTTGATGTTAGGAAGAAATTATTTGCTCTGAGTGTTGTGAGGCACTGGAACAGATTTCCCAGACAAAATGTGGATGTCCCATTCCTGGAAGCATTCAAGGCCAGGTTGGATGGGCTTTTTAGCAGCCTGGTCTAGTGAAAGGCGTCCCTGCTTATGGTCGGAGATCAGGAACTACATGATCTTTAAGGTCCATTCTGACCCAAGCCATTCTATGACTCTATGGTGATGGGTTTATGCTTTGCTACAGAAAGTTAATTTCAGCCACTTTAAATTATTTGCTATGTAACAGGACTTTTGTATGTATCAACAACACACCAAGTCTTTCTCCACTAACAAGCACTTCCCAAGGGCAGGTGTAGGAAGCCAGGAACCACTGTGGTAAATTCAGTAAGTGTGAGAAGATATTCATGACTGTAAGCTTTTAACTACAGCATGAAAGAACAAAGAGCAGCAGTCTGAAAGGTCTCTGGTACATTAGTGCATAGAATGCCAAGAGCACAAACTTATGGGATTAATGAGACATTATTAAAAGAAATTAAGTATATGCATAGCATTTCCAGGAGCATCATTTTTTGGCATCACTAAGAGCAGAGTAGCTGAACGTTCTTAAAGCACACTCAGTCAGTATCTGTGATTGTGAAGAAAAATGTGTACTCTGAGGGATGGGCAGGCAGACATCCTAAATCTTTTGGAGCTTGCTGTGGCCAATTTTATCTGAAAATGATTAGAATTAATCACAAATCATATCTTTAAGAAAGGTGAGTGCTACCATTATAAAACAATAGGTGCACATTATATTTCATACAAAGTCATGACTTCAGCACATCTCTGAGTCACTGGCAAAGGGCCCTTGCCAGAACTCACTAGCACAAGTTCATAGAAGGAATGCATAGAAGAAAATCCATCAGGGTTATTTAACATTATAGTACTACTCCTTGCTCAGCTGCACATTGCTGGTAGCTGGGAAGGTGTAACTAGGAAAGTACTACTACATAACTTGACATAATATTTTTCCCCCAGGCATCCACTACGGTCCATTATTGGATGCGTAATGCAGAGTTAATGGAATCCATTCGGCTATGGTTGAGATACAAGGATTATGAGTACACAAAATAGGTTTATGGGTTATTTATTTTACTCTGGTGCTAACATGCCAAAGTTAAGCAGACTTTCTTTAAAGGAAATGGAATGGAAATTCATTCAGAATAGACTCCAAATTCAAAAAAAAAAGTCTGAAAAAGGTGGGAGTAAAGTCAGGGCAGTAATTCAACCTTGACTGTAATCTTTGCTCTGTCTACCACTGTAATCATTCACTCCCAAATCTTGGATGTTGGCCCTAGACTGACCAGAGTATAAGAACTCCCACAGAGCCCATGAGGGTGACTGAGATGAAGGCTGATAAATCAATATGTTTTGCTTCCACCAGCTGTGATGGAATAATTGTACTGAACATTGTAGTTATTAATATCACATTTGTCACAGGGAAGAAAAAAAAAAGGAAAAATAAGAGATTGAGGACCCAAAGAGTCTCATGTATAAGGCATGTTTTTCTATAGGGTATCTTTTGTTCTTTTTTAAAAAAGGTAACTCCATTGCACTGGACTGAGAGAGGAGGAAGAAAGACATGTGGGAGAACAACCCAAATCAATTCCAGTTTGTGGTATTAGTTGCTCTCTCACAATGCCAGTAGCTAATTGTCATACTGGGGCATGCTGTGAGGACACTGAAAATAGCTCACAACAGTAAATGCCTATTACGTTGTTTAGATGTGCAGGCTCCCTGTACCCTGCTTGGCTTGTTTATCTGTTTGTGAAAAGTTTCCTTGGGGATCAGGTTTTGCAAGTGTTCAATCATTTTTTTGTGTGTATTAGATTCTTTGACAGGCTACTTGTTGCACAGAAATGAGGAAAAAAAGGGGAAACTAATGAAGAAAAGGGAAACCAATATTTCTAAAATTTTTCACCCAGGGGAAAGATCACCCAGCCTTGCTTATGAGCAAAGGCTAAGCTGTGCCCAGGGGGTATCTTTTAATTCTCACTTATGATAAAGAAACTTGAGCTGAATGAAGAGTGCACACTCAGCTGTAGGCTGGTTTGCATACACCTGTGTCAGTAATATTTTGAAATACGACTAAGGTACAGAAAAGGTAGGAGATCTTGTCTGTATTTATAACACAAAACAGCCTTCAGACTGCTCTGAATTAATCCAAGGATTGAAGACTTGGAGAGGTAAAGTTGATGTCAGATGAAGTTACAAAAACATCCCGAAAACTTCAGAGCAACTATGTGTTGCTCTTGGAGCTGTGACAACAGGGTGCTGGAAGAATGGAGCTGTGAAGAGTCCCCAGGAACAGAAGGCAGTGTGAAGACGCTCTAGGAGTAGGATAATGTAAAACCTTATTTCTTTGACAACTAATTATTCAAACAGGTTTAATCAGAAAGTGTAATAAGAGTATGAAGTTGAATAGTTACCATGTGGTAGCTCCTGGACTGGGTTCACTGGAAGATGAAAAAGCTGATTAAGGCAGTGGAGCACCTCTCTTACAAGGGAAGGCTGAGGGAGCTGGGCCTGTTCAGCCTCAAGAAGAGATGACTGAGAGGTGACGTCATCAATGTTTATCAGTATCCAAAGGGAGGTTGTCAAGAGGATGTTTCCAGGCTCTTCTCAGTGGTGCCAAGCAAAAGGACAAGAGGCAACAGACAACAGACAGAAACTGAGGCACAGGAAGCTCCACCTGAACAAGAAGAACTTCTTTCTTTACTGTGCTGGTGACCGAGCACTGGAACAGATTGACCAGAAAGGCTGTGGAGTCTCCCTGACTGGAGATACTCAAGAAGAGCCTGGATGTAATCCTGTGCCATGTGCTCTAGGATGACCCTTCTTGAGCAGAGAGGTTGGACTAGAAGACCCACTGTTGTCCCTGCCAACCTGATCCATTCTGTGATTCTGTCGTTCTGTGACTAGCTGATAATATCTGGAATGAATAACACAAAGTGCAAGCACAATTGTCTTTCAACAGCTGGAATAGACTAAAAAAACAAATAAATGCTTTCTGCCCACCGAGTGTCACATCATATATCCTGCACTTCTGCAATATTAAATTCTTCTTCTAGGATCATAGTTACTTGCCTCTGCATGAGTCCTAGTTTCCCACAAGGCTTGTTCAGTTGAAAATTAAGCTGACATTTCATAGGAATTGGGAAATGAGAAATATATGAAATTATTTTATATAAGCAGGGAGATTTTTAGATGGGGTTTTTTTTCCCCTCTGTATCTACAAAGATTATCAAGGGCATCTAGTCAATCCCATAATCTAGTTTTGGGGAAAAAATTTTTAAAAATTCTTATTTATGGACCCCTAATCATTTTTGAAAGTATAACTCTTACATTGTGCTAAATTGAGATATGAAATCTGAAACTGTTGAAGAATGGAATAATTTCAGGGGTTTTTTCTCCTTTCTTAATTTAGGGTTGGTACCAAATAAAGATCAATAGGAAATGAGATTCCTCTCCTACAGACCATTGTTACAACAGGTAAAAAGCAAAACCCACTTATTTCTGTAGGGAAAGGGACAGGGCTACTATCTATGCAAAATTATACATCCAATATACACCAGCCATTTATTCCTAAAGAGCAGTGGAATAGGAATACTCCATTTTTCTAAAACCTCAAATGAAGTTTGGTGGGAAAAGGTGACTGAGGTGCCCCTAACTGAGAAAAATATTAGCAACTGAAGAACTGCTTATCTACATGGAAAGGCACAGTAAGGAATTCAGTTCAGGAACCAGAGACAGATAATGTTCGGCTGACAAATAAAAATGGATTTTTTGACATAAAGATGATTGAGGAATGAATTCCTAAGGGATTTTTTATCTTGATTATCTGCAGAGATGCCTTTCTGGAGGGCAGGATTAACACGAGCACAGATGATATTGCTCCATGTAAGAGTGACGTACATGAGATTCTCCGCCTTGAAGTGAGATTGGATAATCATAAGAAGCCTTTTTGTCTTTAAATGGCATGACTGATATCCCAAGCATGCACAGCTCTGAAGTGGAGTCTGTTTAGACTGGTCTACCCAGATTTTCAGGCTGGAGTTGTGGAAAATGAGTGAAGCAAATATATTTTAACCATGCTCTACAACCAGCTGTGGAAGAGAGCATGGAAAATATTGTACTGTTCTAGATAAGCCATTCTCCTGTGTGTTAAGATCTGATTATTGAGAGATGCCTCTACCCAAAAAAGGGTGCAAACAAGACCGAAGTCAATAGTATGGATTTTGTTTAACAGTAAAATGAGAGGTAGAGAGATAGAAAGAAATAGAAAAGGGGGAGGGGTGAGAGAAAGAGTGAGAAAGAAACAGATTAAGTAGAAATATAATCACCATGCCCGTGGATACAGTGGTATCCCATTGGTCCTTCTTCACCCTAGTCTTCTCTGTGGTGGGCTTCCTACAGTCGTTCAAAACTTCTCATAATTTACACCTTTTAGCAAACAAAGGAAAAAATGTTGATTGGCTACATGATTTCTCACTTCCAATGCAAATTAGTCTCATGTTCAGTCTTTCTGTTCCTTTGAGTAGGTGGGTTTCTTGTATGGTTTCCGCCTGCCAGACCCAGTCGGAGCCGATTTGCAGCACAGTTGCTGAGTTGGCTTTCTTCGTGGATTCTTTATGTTCAATATCAGCACTCCCTCAGCTTGTTTACCTCTTCCTAGTCTGAGATAATCAGACAATAGTATCACCGTTATCTTATCTCAGGTTCCAGTCAGGTGGTTTATCTAACTGTCCAAACTTCCAGGAATTTATGAAGGCATATTTGGGTGGAGGGGGGGACGAGATCGGAGGTCACCAATGATTGAGCAGGTCCTTCCTTCTACAGTTTGCCATAACAGGCAAAGTCCCTCGGTGATCTTAACAGTGTGTGAGGCAATTATGATTTATAAGTCTCTAACACTATGGAGCCAATGACCATCCCAGTCTCACGCTTTATATGTTGACTTTGGAAAACTGAGTGCACAGGAAGATGTAATACTCTCTGCTTCCCTTCAGCAAAGTAACATGAACGTGTTAGGGATTATCTGACGTCCCCATTTGCTGCTCCACTGAAAAATTCACCTTTCCTGCCAACAGAAAGGGTAGTGAACTTGTTTACAACAGAGAGAAAAACATTATGAAATTAAGAATTAAAAAAATTAACTCAGAAAGGGATTCTTATTGAGGACCCTTTGCCTTTCTGCCTTCACAAGAATGAGAAAGAATGTGTGCAGGCAGCCCTCAAAGAAGTTTGCAAGGAGGGAAATTTGTGATTTCACAGCAGTGGGGCATTTTATGCATTGTGTCTGCAGAAAGACAATGCACATCACCTGCATGAGCTGTTCACACAAAAGGGAAGCTGTGGTATTATGGTGACTTCGATTAAACTTCAGGAAGTGTGCAAGTTGATAGTGATAATTTAAGAATCTTCAGGGCTCAAAGAGTTCATGCTCAAAGGGACATGGTGAGAGTACAAGAATATACCTTTCCCCATCTGTTCTTATCGTTCATGGATGGAAAGGTAAAGAGGAGATTTCACTGTGGAAGGAACAGAAGAATTTTAAAATTCGGCTGCAGGAAAAGGAGGAGCACTATAACAAAAAAGTGTATTTGCCCATTTGAATATATCTTGGAAGGCAATCCTTCTGTCACTCAGTTTTGTCACAATAATGGAACCCAGTAAGTCCTACAGTAAAACACTCCTCCCTTCCCCATACACACCGTAAATCTAAACCTACTCTGACCCCAGCCACCTGGTAGCCATTGGAAACTCCATCAGCAGGGCAAAAGAAACATCAGTAGGCAGAAACAGACCATAAAAGTATTCACTGGAAGCAAATTTGCCACCATTAACTTATTGTGCTTTGAACTTATATGCCACAGAGATTAACAACTACCAAAATTACATCCTTGTGCTTTATTTTAGCAAACAAGAGCAACCTAGAAGAGTGGTTCAGCTTTAAGAGAATGTGTCCTCAAATATTTGTATTAGCAACTCACTTACCTAATCCAGAGTTAACTGGAAGAAAAGAGCTATTAAATGACCGACAGTCTTAGACGGCCTTTCTAATCACGCCGCTCCTGTTATTTGGACAAAGATTTGATGGATGGGCCTATATAATCTTGCACTAAATTCCTGTTTTACAGGGATGAGAAAGTATACTTTGTACTCATATGACAATATTCAGATAACCATCTGTATATCTACCTGTAGTATTTATAAAGAACAGCCTAGAATCAGGCTACTAAATCCATACTCAACCCCTATAACTGATGTAATAACTTAAGTGTTTCATATAAAGTCAGAGATTTTCCCTACCACTCATTAATTACCAACATGGCAGTCCTGGGAAAGTTGATTGCATGGAGGGAGAAGCCACAGAAATGGGCAAACCAAACAATTAGGATTCCAAAATACACTTTTAATGAGTTTGTTTTATCATGATGATGCAAGAGCCTTGTTTAATTTACAGCTGCACCTTAGTTTCCATTATAAGTCCAACACCGTTTTCTGATTTTATTCCATAAATTTTGATAATGCTGAGAATTAGATTTTAATCAGGAAAAGATTACTCCTGGGCACTAAATCTCTGACTAATGCACCAGTCCAGGAGAGCACTGTAGCATGTAATTCTATCCCTGCTTAGCAGAGTACATAAAGTCATGCTTAATTTGAAGCCTGTGAAATGTCCCATTGACTGTTAATAATAAGCAGGTTTATGAGAATCCAGAAGAATCCAGTCCACAAATTCAGTAGTAAATAAAATGAAAACCAGAACAGAAGACAATAAAAGTTGCTGGTTTACTCTCTCCCGTTCTCCTCCCAAGTGGCAGTTATTCTGCTGTCACGACATTAACATCATTCATGATTTGTCAAGAAGGTTTTGTACCATGACGCCTCTTGTGTACAAGACGCTGTACAAACCCCAAAAGATAATAATCCCACCCCAGGTAGTTTGCAGTCCATTTCTAGCTGGTACTGCAGTATCTGTCACCACCCTTACCTAAAGGAGACTGAAAGTTTCTTTGAGGCCTTTCTTGCATTTCTGCATTTTTATTAATGACACATGGTTTTGCACAGAAATTTGAATTTTTATGCGAGATTGTGTTCCTAACATTGCCAAAAACCCAAACATGAAGCTGAATTCATATAAAGTGTCTTACAAAACTGATTTAAAAAATTAACATGAATTGCTAAGTACTGCCCAAATTAACACAAATCAGAGTTCATTACGAAGCATTAGGAGGCAATTTATTGCAATCATTATGCCTGCTGTTACAGAGAACCATATGCCAACTCCAGAAATAACAAGCATTCTGAATCGGGGTCATTGCTGTCATATTCGCATGTGAAATACATTAATTGATCTCCTGCGCACATTAAAATCTAAATCCACACTTTTTTGCTGCTGAATGCTCTATCATAAATTTGTTGTTGGAAGGGACAGACTGGCTGGAGAGAGAGATGATGTTTTAGAGGAATATTTGTCCCAAACTCTGATAGATTCTTAAGTAGTTAAATCCATTCTGCTTAATTAAATGAGGTTCTAAATATCTTTTATTTTCCACAGTAGGAGGATATGTAGTCATACATGTCAGTGACGTGAAATACCATGGTCTTACCCATGTTTTCTTTTCTGTCAGTCATACTAAGGTATGCCCTGAGGAGGATGCAGCTTTAAGAACTAGCGGGTGAACAGCATAGTGTGTAGAAAAGATGTGTCTTCCACAAAGGCTTGATGTGCCTTGGAAAAAGGATAATAAGACTCATTGTCCAGTCACGAAGAGTGAGAATGTTAGCATGCTGTTCAACTGTATCTCTGAGGAGACACAGCTCCAGTGCAAATTAAAACAGTTCAGTAATCAAGATGTGTGTTTTTGCTCTTTCAGTTTTTGTCCAGACTTCCATGCTGTCTACAGACAAATAAAAGGTGAAAAGAAAACCCTTATTTAACAAAAATAAATATAACAGTACTATCCCTTCCCCCCAGCACTTCTGATGAATCCTGGACAAAGGCAGTGGGAAACCACATAAGAAAAAAGAAGCATCTCTTTCCAAGCCAAGGGGAGATTATGGAAGAGAAGATGGATGTGAGATAACACAGTGGAAAAGTCTTTACTATAGGATAGGTCATGGAGTTGATGTTAGAGAGCTGACTTTTGGAAGTGGAGTCGGTGAAGGAGGAGGAGATTAAATATTTTGAGAAGAGCAGAGAGATGATTAAATTAGACAAGCCAGACACTGGAGTTGGACAGGGAATTCTGACATGGGCATGAAGGGTGAAAAAACACCTGAGAGAAACAGGGACTGGGAAAGAGGTGTGCCAAGAGCCATTTAAGGCAAGATGAGAGCATTAAGGGGACATAAGAGTAGCAAAAATAGAGGCTGTCCCAGCTTGTTTCTCCTGCAGTTGATGCCAATTCATTGAGTATGAGGAAAATCTTTCCCTCTCGCCCCCTGAAAAGGAAGATGTACCTCTCAAGCTGTCTGCTGACATAGTCCTTAAGGACTTCCCTTTTGTTAAGGTTTTCCCTGTCAAGTCACACAGGTTTCTCTAATCTATATCTCCCTTGATTCCTACAGGCCAGAAAGAATGGTTTGAAAATGCAATATGATTATGGATTGTTTTGCTCCGCTTTGCTTTATGTGAGAGCAGATTATATGGAGCACATTCTCCAGGGTTTATAGCACCAGCACAAAATAGTCCTGCACTGTGAAAATAAATCACATGCCTATTTATATATCCTTTACCAAGTGAAGACAAGATTTCTGTTGTAATGTGTGTCTGTCACCCTTAACAATAAAAGCAGAAGTAAATTAGAGAATAATAACTTGAGCAAACAAAATCATGTTAACATCATGGCCAAAATAACCCAAAAAACCTTAAAACTTTTCTCAATTAATGTGCAAATGATGGCAGTTCAGTGTTAGCAGTGCAAACAGCTGTTGTGCTTACCTAGAAGGAGGACAACTTTTCTGTAATGATGTGGGTTATTAAATCTTTGGAGATAACATTATCAGGAACGGCACACAATGCCACAGCATTTATCATTCACCCACTCTATTCTTGTCAGTGCAGAGAACATAAACACATTGTTTTCTAAGCAGGAAGTCAGATAGGCCAAAGCACAAATTTGAGATCTGAGTGCTATCAACCTTCAGCAAATGTGAAGATAGCAGATATGCCTCAGCAGTTGCATAAGGAAAATAAGTCTGTGCAACCATGTTGTTTTGCAGTTAGTACCAGTAAATGTAGGTATGGAACTCAGCACTGCACAGACACCTGCCATCCCAAAAAACAAGCGGCGTGTTAGCAATGGCAGAGACTGATGCATTATTATTCCTGTTGGGAAATCCGAGAGATAAAGGGTCATAGTCAGTAAAGCATTCTGACATCACCAAGACACCCAGACTGCTCTGAGCATTCAGGTTCCCTCTAAATACGTTAGTGAACTGGGCAGCTCTGACTGGGATACTCATCAGCTTGCATTCCTAGCAGGGAGTCATCCACAGACAGACTAAAGGAAGGGCTGCAAGGAAGGAAAAGGCTGAAGCCCTAAATCCAGAATGCTGAACTGACCTTTGCTACATCCATAACATACACAGCATAAGAGGTTACTTATGGGGTGTTAGACAAAGAGAAACATTGCTTTTGGATCTGCTTTGGGTTGAGCCAGGAAAGTGCAGAATGCAAGAGTTGCTCTTCCAGTGGCTTTAAAGAACAAGGGAGATGCCAAGTGCCATGTAAACCAGCCATATCAGAGTTCTCAGAGAGTAAAGCTGCAAACCGAGCTTTGATTCAGTCTTAATCTACATCTGAGATGCCTCTTTTTCCATCCTTTCCAAAATGTTTATGGGTAGGATTACACGTAATGCAGTGATGGTGTTTCCTGTAATGTCCAGTTGTGTCCCAGGATGGCAGCACGCAGATTCCTGTGATTTCTCTTCTAGATGAAGGAAAGTCTAATAAGGTCAACATGCTGATAAGGGAGCTTACAATTTGCCTTTAGTTCTGCTTAGCCCACGTTGCAATCTATTCTTGACAAATGCTCTTAGTATATATACCGAGACAAAACCCAAACATGTTTCAGACAAGTTAATGTTCATTTCCATGTTGATTTCATAGTCTGAGACTATTTGTTAGATTACAGAAAAATTCAAGGAAGCAGAATGATTTACAGTTCCTTTCAGTTTAATGTCTTCTCAAAACCTGATTGATACCCTCTCTGTCCCATAACAATGAAAATAATTATTTTATAAAGCCCAAGGTAGTCTTCTGATGTCTGTCCAGTCTGAGAGTGAAAGACTGCTAGCTATTGGCAGCTTTGTGGTGACTGGAAAAGAGTACTGCCATTCGATCAATATTGTACATATTTCTGAAAGATCCAATAGATCCAAAAAACATTGGATTAGCATAATGGTTGAACCCCAGCCAGCCCACTACGTAAAGGAGATTCCTTACTCTAGAGTTGGCAATTCTGTTCTAAACAAAAGAAAAAAACTTTGCAAAAATGGTCTATCCCTTGCATCAGGCTGTTTGGAGTTCATGTTAGTCTGTGCTCAGAACATAGCCAAACTTTTTGGGTTTCTAACCTTTGTCTCCTCCCAGACATTCTTCCGTACAGTTCCACAAGCAGCCACACTGGCAGTGCTGACAGAGGCGTGAACAGCAGCAGCAGGAGAGGGGCATGCTGCTGACAGAGAAAGTGAGACCTTCCAGCCTGCTTTGCTTTTTGGATAAATCTTTCATTTTTTCCTCCTTAATTGGAAACGTTTGTTTAGCTGCAAGAAAAAGGGAATGTGGATGTCAAAGCTCAGCATCCTCACACTCCAGTTTTTCAGCCAGCTATTGATAAACAAAGATTTCTCAGGGATAAGTAGAAACATTTAAATTCCAATATGGCTATTATGATTTTAACTTTTTCCTTTTTTCATCTAAGCAGGGGACCTAGCTCTTCTTTTTACAGAAGTCTAGAAACATGCAGAGAAATTAATAGCTGTTTTGTGTAATAGAAATGCAGCAAAATGCTCCAAAGAGCAGATGTATTTTGTTTGGACTTTTTCTTATAGGAATTGTAAAAGACAATCTTTTTAAAACACAGCTAAACCTTTGCTTTACTTCTCTGACTTTGATGCTAGATTGGAGCCTGCACTGCCTTTTTGAAGAAGCTTATAATGGAAATGGTGAGACATCCTTAACTGCAGCAGATCAAGCGATTTCCCTCACAATGCAGCCCAGCGTGGGAAAGCAACAGCATTTACGGAGACTAAAGGAAAGTGTGAACTGTTCCCAGAAGCCATTACATTAGTGAAGTTTATCTCAGCCGGGTAATTCACCTCAGTCAGGAGGAGAAATGAATTTACTGTTGGAGCAGCAGCGGCATAGCAGTGCTATTTTGTGCTCTTTATCTAGGGCGCTATATATTGTGCTCAAGAGATAAAGAGTCATCCTTTTTTTTTTCCTGGAGGAGACAAATTAGAGATTAGCAATCATAAGCAATTGTTTCTTACCATGCAGATAACTTCTTTTATGTGTCTTTGCATTTATTTTGACGACCCTCAGTCTCACAGCTCCTTGGAAAAGTTGCAAGCAGGGGTCTCCTCCAGCTTAGCAGGGAAGAAACACATGGGCTATAGTCATGAGGACAGTCCCTCAAAAGACGTCATGGTCACCTCACAAGAAAGGAAACTGCTGTCTGCAGAAGTGCAAGAGGAGAAGATCAATGGATGTCATTCTAGGCAGATGGGTTTTCAAAAATCTGTCCCTTTTGGGAAGACTCTAATTTCTGGAGGAACGAAGTATTTCTCCACTCTTGACATCAATGACCCAGCTTTGTAGTGTTCCAGGAATAACAGGCACTCCTTAAGAGAAGCTAAAAGACAAGGCTTGCAGGGCAGCACTTGTTAAATCTCTCTGTTTAACCACAGCAAACTGACAGCAACTTTCATGTCACCTCATTGGTTTCAGCCCTCAAGCCAGACCATGGTTTATCACGCCCCGGACAGTAGAGATTTTGGATTTAACCCAACTGTACTGCAGCAACAAGCAATCCATTTTCATCAGAGGGTCACTATTGAGACAACAAACCCCACTCCCTGAGGTGGCTGGAGCCTATTTTTTCCTAGTGTGGAGCCACTGTAAGGGCACAGGGTGTTTGTGAGTTGACTGGTCCAAAGGCACATCAGGCTAATGAAACACATCCTGCTGCAATGGAAGCACTCATTTCTTTTTCTCGAAGGGCTTTCAGATGTACACAGAACCATCAAAATACTCTGAGACACTTTCAAGAGGTAAGAAAACACACTGGCTTTTAGGCCAGATACTCACTTGAATTCTGTGAACCAACTCTCCCTCATGTGTCCTCCAAAAACTGAAAGAGGGGTGCACTTATAAACTTCAGTTAAAGTGAAAATACTGCCAGGGGAGCTCATCAATGGAATAATTCAGAGCAGTGCTGCCAGGAGGGCGGTGGATCTTACTTTAGCAATGTGACCGATCTGGGCTAGACTCACTTCTGTTGTCCACCACAAATTGATATAATCATGATGAATCTCTTTAAAGCACTTTCCCTCTATTTCCTGCTTCCAAATGCGGCCTTGAAGATGTTCTGCTCCTTCTAGCCTAAAGTACATATTTCACCTTCTGTAATCAATACACTTTCTGGAAATTCCCATTTTGCCACGGTCATTTTAAACATCCTTTTATTAAAAGTTTTCAATCATCTCAGGTGATGAAAAGATGTTCATGTGCTTTTTAAAGGTTGCAAGCAGTTCTTCCCTTTTCTGGGCAGAGTCTAGCTGTTTGTGCATGTGTCCATACAATTGTCACTCACCTAAATGAACAAGAGGAGAGTACAGGAGGAAGGATTTGCGTGGTTGATGGGAAGGATGAATTACTTCTAGCCACCCAGCAGTACAGTAATTGATGTCTGCAAATGCCACATGATAGCTGTCAATGTCACTGATGGTCTTAGCACTTTGGTGTGGAGATAACACTGTGACAAAGGGATTGCCATGGTGTGAACTCACCACTGCCATTCTTGGCTGGCAACATCTGGCAGCGCTGGCAGCACCGCTGTGCTGTCCCACACAGATGTCTCTGACTGTTTCCTGCATCTGAAAAGATGACGATGTCTCCAGAAAAGAAAACGGAGAGATGAAAGCAGCAGCAGAGACCTATGAAACACATGTGCCTTTCTCCCCTAACCTTTAGGATTCCTAGAGGCTAAGGGTTATTTTTTTTCTTTTTTCTTTTTTTTTTTTAATTTTATGATGCTGTGGAGCCAGCTTGGAGGAAAAAAAAAACTTCTTTCCAAAGACTGGGGGAATTTTCTAAGGTTCTCACAAGGTATTTAAAGGTAAAAATACCTCACGAGTTTATTAATTAGCTTCCATGTCATCCTCAAAAGCACTTTCAGCTAGAGAAACAGCTTAGTCAGCAGCATGATTGGGATTACCACATCACTCACTCTAGTTTCTGCACACTCCTGCTCTCCTGCCATCCTGCCTCCAGAATAATTCATGTAATGGGAAATAGAGGTTTCCCCTGTTCCTTATCTGTGTTACAAAGGAAATGTTGAAGCTAATGTGGTACTGGGCACGTTACTATAAATCTGCATAAGACTTTGGACCTGCCCTGGCATGGGGCAACCCTGGATATAGGTACAGACAAGAAAGTGAGTGGCTGCAGAGCTGGGGTGTCCTGATTGATGGCAAGTTGAACATGAGTCAGCAGAGCCCTGGCAGCCAGGAGGGCCAGCCCTGTCCTGGGGGGCATCAGGCACAGCATTGCCAACTGGGCAAGGGAGGGGATTGTCCCGCTCTGCTCTGCACTGGGGCGGCCTCACCTCGAGTGCTGGGGGCAGCTTTGGGTGCCACAACATGAGAAAGCCATTAAACTATTAGTGTCCAAAGAAGGACTGTAAAGACAGTGGAAGTTCTGAAGGAGAAGCCATAGTAGGAGTGGCTGAGGTCACTTGGCCTGTTCAGCCAGGAGGAGACTTAAGGAGACCTCACTGCAGTTACAGCTTCATCACGAGGGGAAGAGAACGGGCAGGCACTGCTCTCTTCTCTGTGGTGACCAGTGACAGGACCTGAGCAACGGCCTGAAGTTGTGTCAGAGCGGGGTTTAGGTTGGATATTAGGAAAAGGTTTTTCACCCAGAGGGTGGCTGGGCACTGGAACAGGATCCCCAGGGAAGTGGTCACAGCACCAAGCCTGGCAGAGCTCGCTCAGGAAGCATTTGGACAATGCTCTCAGGAAGATGGTGTGATTTTGGGGATGTCCTGTGCAGGGCCAGGAGTTGCACTCAAAGATCCTTGTGGGTCCCTTTCAACTGTGGATATTCTATGGTTCTATGATTCTATGGTTCCATGATCCTATGATTTCATAATGAATACTGTGATTCCAGAGGTTAAAGCTCTGTCTGTGTCCTCAAGTGACTGACTCAGGAAAGGAATCTGATTCGGAGTACTAGGAGTTAGGCTTTTTGTTTAGATGTGGCCGTCAATCACAAATGATCAGTCTTTATGCCCCTCCTGCATGATTGTTTACTTATTTGCTATTTATCTTGTCTTGACTATGAATTGTGCCCTCACCATGTGGAACTGTCCATCCTTTTCTCTCTCACACCTATGGATGTAGATATGAAATGCTTAGATCCTGGATTTCCCTTGACACCTGACTTGATCTCGTGTGTATTTTAGAGATGTATTTTGTTGTAAGTTTTGACAGCATATCAAACAGATCAGTAATCCTTCATTAGGGATGACACCTCTTGAGGCAGAGTTTGGATTAAAACAGAATTTTATGTTAATTCTGGCTTAATTCTTTCCTGATCTCTAGTTTAGCCACAGAGGGGTCACTCTAGTTTGATAAGATCTGGGAAAACATCATTTACAAAACAAAGCAGCATATCTGGATGCCTTTACCCTTAGATGAAATTAGTTTGCTCATAAAACCAAATATTTATTTAACACTTCTTTAAAGTCAATGGAAGATTATTTTTAGAGATAATAATTTATAACATAAACCAAATACAAGTCAAGAAGCATTAAATGACTAAACAGATGCATGAAACTAATCTGCTAACATTCTTTTAACATGAATAAACAAAACTGGTATTAATAATTTGCAGCCAAAGTGGGTCTGCACTTGCAGAATCCTAATTATGAGCTGAACAACAAGATAAATATTGCCTCCCTCTTTTTATACCTCTAACTCTTTTAGAAAACAAATCACTCAAGATGCTTACATGTGTTAATTGCTAAAACCATTTTGAAAAGTAGCTCTGACTACTGACTCCACTCAGTGGGAATTCCTAGGTCCTACCTTTACAGAACATGGTACTCCCTCCCAAGTGACAGAGTCGCCCCAGTCCAGAAAAGTTTTCTTGGACTGGGGAAGCAGATCCTGTACAGCCAGTAGAGGTAATTTCTCACCTAGTAGAAACTCCCTGCATGATGTTGAAATTCACAGGATTAGGATGTTTTGCACAAACTGAAAGCTCAACCCTAAGGCTTGCTGTTTCTGGAAAGAAATGGAAGAGTTGTCTACAGCTGGACATTACCAAAATAAGTAGAAAATTTCTCTCCTTCAGCATGCAGGGAAGCCAACCTGTGTTACCACTGCACAAAAGCAGAATGTGACAATTATTCCAAATGGCATTTAAAAGGAAGCTAAAAGCTTGGTTTTCAAGGCTCCCAGACAAGAAAAGTCTTCATTCCAAAGTCTTGATCAGCTGACCTTAGTGTGAAGTAAATTTTGTTGAGAGACAAAAGCTGAGCAAATTACATTTTAGTAGATAATCTACTATCTCATTCACTTGTTTTTCATATCTCACTCATTAAAGTGGTAGAGTCTTGGCACATCTATGATCTCACATGCTAAAACACAGAAACCATTCAGTGTTTTGATTAGTATGTGATATTAGAGGAATGTTGTAAAACACATCAATTACACTAAATCACATTTCACAAAATCTGTTTCAGCACCTCCACTTTGAGTCCAAGTTTAAAAAGGAGCTTTTCATCCATTAGAAAGAGGTGAAAGAAATAGCACATAGATTACTCACAAGGTACCTTTTGAGGAAAATGTAATTAAAGATGACAGCAAGCAAATAATAACATCCCATGATTCAGAGTATTGATGAACAAGATGAAGCAATTTGTGTTCTGCTTTCGTTGTGTTTGTCTTCCAGACAAATCTGCTCTTCTTCTCCAAGCGAGAATGCTGTGGCTGTGAGCTGCTAAACCATAACCTCTCCCAGCTTCTTTTGAAAAGAGACGGGAGGAGCACACAGCAGGGCAAGTGAGGCAAATGGTTCTGGAACTTACTGCACCACAGAGTAGGAGTAAGCACTACTAGTAATTAGTTGTCTTGGTAGTAGGCACTGCCAAGAGAGTAGCAGGAAAAACATAACGAGGCACAAAACCCCTGCCTCTGTTCACTGCTGGATTTTTGGCATTACACAGTCGTGGATTTCAGTTTCCAGCTGGAGAATGAAGTAATTATATCTGTGTCCCTCGAGGCTGAGGTCTGGGAGGTTAGAGAAAAAGTTCCTTTATAGATAGCTTAGGGGAACTCATGGCTGGATAGTGGTTGATTAGCTTTTCTCACATAGTTACCAGAAGGGCATTTAGTCACTGAAAGAATGCCTCAGGAAAAGCATGTCTGGTTCCATGGATTTTGATGGCTCCTCTGGGATGGGGTATTGATTTTAGTGGCAGTGGATCTGCTCTGCCATGTTTGCTTTTGCTCTTTGATTTTTTCAGTTCTAGCCGTTCTTGTTCTGTGAGAAAATTTCCTCTAGAGATGGATTTGGTAAGGTCAGGGATATTTGCAAGTCAGCAGGAAGAGTTCTGAAGACATTTCTTTCAAGCTATGATCTTCTTTTAACACATGTAGTGATTTTTTAATGACTTTGAAAATTTCAATACAGGCGAGTTAAGGCCTCTGCAATGTTAGCAGATTTCTTCTTGATTTGTAATGCCTGGTATTTGAGGTAATTCTTCAAAAATTTGGTCTGTTTCTCAGAAGCAGCATTCTTTACAGGTTTGTGGTCAACTTTACATTAGTGAGATGAATGTCAGCAGAGATTTCCATAGAACAGTTACAACAATATTGGAGGTTTTTGCTATACATTGCAGATTTCAGAAAGGAGATTAAATAAAATTGGAATTCCACTTAAACCCTCTCAAATGTCAGTGTGTGAAGGCAGAAACCACCTTTGCATAGGTGAGGATATTGACAGTGCTCTAGAGCATAGTAGTGATGAGACTTCATGCACTTGCATATCAGTGTTACCCTCTGCCCCTTACCTAGGGGAATGTGATCATACATACCCCCTTTTCGCCAAAAATTCTCCAAAATCAGACAGATTGCTCTCTGTGTCTCCTTCTCTCACTCTGCTTTCTACCCAGGCCAGTCCTCGTAGACCTTAAGTTAAATATGTCCTAATTTTTCAGGGTTGCACTTTAAATTTTCTACCTGAAATGACTGATGGTCAAATATTGCATCACAGCCCTGCTAAACTGTTCAAGAAGGACACTTGAAGCATGCTGTCATGATCCCTCATCCAGAGGTTAAGCAGGACTGGCCTTTTCCTTCCTACCTTTCTGGCTTCATGCTGGCTGCTGATAGTGAGTGGGATGGAGGTGTAGAGTATCTTGAGAGGCATTTTTCTGGGAAAATCAACATCAGTGTTGTACATCATCTTCTTGGTACAGAAGGGAAATACATCGTTTGTTCTTTATTCCTCTGAGCCACAAGGTTAAATGGAAAGGGGTTATCTAAAACCATATATCTAGCCAACATCCACAATGACTACAACCTGTCTTCCAGGTTTGTTTATTGGAGTCATCATGAGCAATAATCCTCTCTTGCTGTGGATTAGAAAAGCATCTCGCAATTATTAATTTCACCTCAGAGATCTAACACTGTGGTTTGTCTAAATGGGAGAGACAGAGGTTGTCCAAGGCTGCGTTTCATCAACCCTATCATCACCAGGCCTCCCCAAGACATCACAAGAGGCAGTTTCATGCTCTTTGTTTTTGTAAAAAATGGAAGGAATATTGAATTTCTTGAAAACAGTATTGGCATGTTTATACATAGAAATTAGACTGTCAGATTTAGTAACAAGGAAGTTGCTTTGGTGTCATAAAGCTTTTTGCCTTCCAGGCTGTGAAAGATACCAGCAGCTTAGATGTTGGAAATACAACTTTAAGTGACATAGAAAGAAGGGAAAATGTAAAATAACAACTAAGACTGACTGAGTCACTTATGCATCTTCAGTTTTAGGCTACCTACTCTTGTGCCAATTGTTATAGATGTCTGAAATGTATGGCCTTCATCAAAAGTGGTGGAAAAGAAGGATGTACTTTGACAAAATTATGTTTCTGCTTTCTGCTATCTTTACTCTGCAAGTCATCTTACTGATTTCAGGTTAACATGAATTAATTAAATCCTTCCTCTCAAAGTAAAAATCACAACTCTCATCTTGATTGAATTAGCAATCCTGTTAATTCAAGGATAATTAGATTAAAGAGAACGGAAGGACATTGTTAGCAAAAGCACCTTCCAGTGAGTCATCCCTGTTTTTTATACAAAGTGCAATACAAAAGGAAAGTGTGCTGGAAGTAAAGTTCATGACATTTAGAAGGAAATTTTAGCCAACCACTGATTTTTGTGTTATATGGATGTATGATGGAGTGCACATAAATGTGCTCCAGAAGCAAAGACAGTCTGATAAATGACTGCACTATAACTTGCACAACTATTACAAAACCTCACCATTTGGACAGTAAAAGTCTCAGTTCTTAAACCTTCTTGCCTTTAGCATCAGGAAGTCATAACCAGCTGCAAAAAATTGTGAGCAAGTTTTATAGTTTCTGTCTATGGCTTAAAAAGTTTTGTCTTTCACCTTGGCTCCTTCCACAATAATCTAACTACAACATCTCCCTGTGCCTCATGAATGTCAAAATGCAAAATTCCAAGGACTCTGGTTTCTCAGACTCCTTTTTTAAACTTACTTTCCCTTTCCTTTCTACAAAACATTCTTGGGGGTCTCATCTACCAGGCTTTTTTTCATCCTCTAATTTTTCCAGGGTTTTTTTTCTTTTACTTTACTTGGTACTTACTCCTTTGTTATTGATCAGGTGTTTTCCACTCAGGGATACATCTCAGTCTGTATCTCACTTCTAAGGAGATATTGCAAATTTTTTTCCACATTCATTTTTTGCTGGTATGTGGTGTATGTCTGGTAACTACTTAGAAACCTCAAATTCAGCAGTGTCTTTACAATACACTAGCATTTCCCACGGGCAAAATACTACATATGACTTTGCTGTTTAATTCAGAGATTGCTAATACTTTTTTTCAATGACATGGATGCATACTTCATATTGCATAGGTTTGTTTTTACCCTGAGACAACAGGCAATAAGATATAAACAGCCCCCAGTTCTCAGTAGATTTTACTATAAAAAGCGTATAGGAGAAAACTGTGCTACTTTTTTTCCCCAACACTTACATAAACCTTGCAAAGCACGGGGACCTCCTCTATTTTAGGACCATGAAACAAAATGCAATAAGCTGGAAGGCATAACATCTTCCAGGGTTTGTAATCAATGCACCAAACCTTGTTTACAGCTGTAGCCCTTTTCAGTCATATTTTTGTTAGTTTTCTCCTATGGCCTCCAATCCATGAAAATGTTTAAAAGCACAGAGATGCAATCTGATATATGAAATATTTGCATTGGAATGGAAATTCTCTGAATGGCAATGTCACTTTTGGCAGTGTTTTGGCTAATTTTCATGAATAAAAATAAATAAGCTTATTTTACCGCCAAAAAAACATAGCTGCTCACTGGTCTGGCATCTTGGTGTTGAAGTGATAGACTGAAATATTTTGTTTCAAAATGGAGTTCAGCAAGAATTAAATAAAAAGTTTTTGAGGGAGCATCTTGTCCATAAAACTGACACACTTCTTTCACCTTCAGGAAACAAAAACAACTGATGAAGGCTGCATTTCATGCAAGACATACAATGCAATTTTCATGCTTGTTCACTTTCAATAAGAAACCTGAACGTCCACTTTCTAGGGAACAAATTGTAAACGTGTCAACTAAGGCCTTGAGAACATCAGTGAATCACAGGAGCGTGAAATACCTGCTTTAAAATATTTCTTTATATTCATCCATCTCTTCTTGGGTTTTTAAGTGTAACCCCATTTTCACAGTGTAACTGTGAATTGTCTGTCCTGAATATTAAGTACAGATTTCTGGAAGTGAGACCTCTTCCTTAAATAACTACAGAGGGGAACACAAACACAAATGCAGACCTGATGTAAAAGAATACAGTTATAATTCCTTGAAAGATAAAAATGGGCCTTATTCTGTTTTTCCGTGTGTTCTGGTCTGATCTCCAAAAGCAAATTTGTTTCTAAGTAATGGTGTAAGTAGCAGATTCACTTTCTTATCAACACTGAACATCACACAGGGACAATCATTTTACTTGGAGATTACCCAATGTGTATTCCTTTCTGTCTCTGGTGTCTGTCATTTTTTGGAAGCCTTCTGTTCACTAACAATTTGTGACCTATTCTCCTTGAAATTCAAAAATGCATTTCAAGTCAGGAGAGAAAATGCTGTAGACCATTTAGGGTTAGACTCAAATGACAGACATTAATTATTTCACTTAAGATTTTTGAAGTGCCATGCAAATTACTGGCCATGATTCTCCCAGGATGAAGAGCTCCATAGTATGTCAGTCTTAGTAAGAAACCGGGAATCATAAGAATCACATTAAATACCTAAATACCTCTTAAAACCTGTCCCTGTTTGTCCTTTAACATTTTTTTCTGAATTCCTGAAGCACACATGACACATGAGGGGAGCTAGAATGACGCTATTGATAAAACCCCCATGTCTTTAATTCTGAGTATCTCTGACAGTGGCTTCTTTTGTTGTGTGCTCTCTAAATGTTAAGCTTTGTTTCTAAACATGGTACCTGCACGTGCCACCTGAAAGTGTTAGAAAATCTCCTTTCCTCCCTAACCTTCCTAGGTCCACAGAGATATATTGCCTGGTTTTTAAACAATGCTAGCCTAGTTTATGAAGAGAATTTGACAGTTCTTTCTACTGTTACCCCATTTTTTTATTTTTCTTTTTCTTCTATTCTACCTCCAAAAATGTCAATAAAATTTCTTTTTTATTCTTCAGTGCTTTATTCTTCAGTATTCTTTCAGTGAAGAAACTGTTAGAGATTTGTTCACATTTTCTTTTTGTATAAGGAAGCAAAAAGTATGTACTTCCTTGAACAATACAGTAAAGAGCACACTTGCTTGCAAAAGAAAGTTAAAGCTGCACATAGAAAACTTCTGCATCATTTGAAATCACACAAACAGAGCACGAACCTCAAGGTTGAAGTGATGTTATTATCATACAAAAGAAAATTGAAATAAAGAGGCAAAGCTGCCCCTCTATTTTCAGAAATAAAATAAAACTGCACACAAGTTTTCCCACAATACTTCATTGTCTTGAAAGCACAAAGTCTTTTGTAGGTTTATGATAAAAACTTCGGGTAATAAAAACAAAGACTGGAACAGATTGTCCAGAGAAGCTGTGGCTGCCCCATCCATGGAAGTGTTCAAAGACAGTTTGGATGGGGCTCTGAGCAGCCTGGTCTAGTGGGAGGCATCCTTGCCCATGGCAAGGAGTTTGGAATGACATGGTCTTTAATGTCCCTTCCATCCCAGACCATTCTATGATTCCATGACTTTGTCATGACAAGCCTCAACGTGTAAGAACATAGAGAAGGTGGGAAAAGGATCACTGATGTTTTTGTCTAGGTTTATGTCTGTCAAAAGCTACTGCCATCCTCACTCTGGCTGCTCAGGGTCAAGTCATTCTGAAGCCATTAGCTGGCATAACTGCTGTCACAAAAAACACACAGAGTTCATGTTAACCCCAGCTTTGAATATGATAGTAAAGACCCCTACGCAAACCTTTCCAGCACCGTTTACGCTGACATTAAATTCCCCATGCATATTTTTGCTGTAAAAAACATTACAGTTTTTATTTATTGTTTTCTTCCCGATGTTGTTAATAAATTTAATGCTTGTCAGAGAGGTGTGTGGCAGCCAGGATAAAAGAGCAAGAAGCTAGAAAAGTTACTAACATATGTCAAAATTGCTTCTTTAAGAAACATCAATGCTACTGCTGCCATGCTTTTAGAGGCCACCCTTAAATGTCACACAGGAGTATGGTGGAAGGGGCAGTGAAAATTGCTGCTGATAAAATGCACTTTTCCTGCGGGACAACAGCAGGGACCCAAAAGGTCACATACACAAAGTTACTATTATATTTCCCTTTTTTTTAATTAAAACCCTTCACACTCTCAAAACCTGCAGTCCAGCATGTGTGGATAAAATAAGTAACTATTTCAAAGGAATGTGATCACCCCTTCAGGCAGAAACTATGATGTTTAAACATGCTGTGTTGAGAAAACTAAGTCCAGAGGTCAAACACTGTATATGTGTATGTGTCCATAACATGGAGCAGACCAGGTCATGGTGCCCAGGCAAGACTCTTGGCGTAGCATTGAGTGGTGTTGAGTTGTCAGTGGTGTTGAGTTTAGTAATCTGTAGGTAATAGTTTCTTTCTAAAGGAGAATTAATCCTGGAATACTTTATTTTTTTCATTGTATCTGGGTAAGATGCCCATGACTATCTGCAGCACAGTGAAGGAAGGTCTTTCAGGCTCCAGCTCTAGGCCCTGGTTTAGACCCTCTGCCAGGAATTATTTATTTTCTCATAGCCCAGCCTGCCCTGGTTTCCTGATGAATTTTCATTTAGAACCTATATAATAATTTGGGTCCTCCTGCTGCATTCATGACAAGAGAGACATCATCTTCTAAAAAATAACTGCTTGTCCTGGCCTATACTTTAGATTCTACTTTTGGCTATTAGTTTCAAGACTGGCCATGTTGTTTTCACGAAAAAATTATCAATATTTTCCCAACTTCATAGTTTCATATGGTGGTGTTGATTTTCAAACTAAGATCTGCAGTGAAAACATCAGTTCTATTATGAAAATACTCATCTATAATGAAAATAGTTTCATCAGAAGACTAGAAATTATGGCATTTTTCTGTGACTTTCAAACATGCAAAGGGATAGGAACAACATTTTTTCCGCAAAATGGTTCTCTTTTACCCAGTGTGCACTGCTTATGCAGGGAATGAGAGTTTTGTTCCTGGTTATGTTAAAATTGGGCTTTTTGATTTGGTTAGGTTTGATACAAGGACTCTCTGAAAAGCAGTAAGAAATATATCTTTTTTTTCCAGGTGTTAAATTCACAGCCACAGTGAGGGAGAGAGATGAAAGGAATTTGAAAGCATTTTTGTCGCCTGAGAGTTGAAATATCTGATCTAAATCTTTTCTTATTCTAAATATATTAGATTATCTTGTCTCCACTGGAAAGTGAAGGATCTGTTACATGCCCTTGCTATATTGTCTAAGTAAATGAACACTCTAAATCATGCAGGAAAATCTGCTTCATGCTGTGCTGACATGAGTTAAACCGAGATATTAGCTCTGTACTGCCCTGACTTTTATATCTGCAGAGAGGATTGATGTAAGGGGGAGCTTCAGGGAAGTTACAGATCTCTCAGCACAAGATCCCAAATACCCCCTAGGATCTGGACCAAATACCATTCTATCACAAAGTCCACACTGATATGAAGGGGAACACAGCATCCTGGCTGGCTGAGATCTCTGGCTGGAGTCCACAGATATAAAAGTGAGAAAAGCGGATATAAAAAGAGAAAAGCCTTTTCTTGATTCTGGATTGAACTGTAACACTAACGCAGACTAATTTTCAATTTAGGAAAAAAAAAAGTTCAAATTGATTTCACAAAAGATTTTAGCTTTCTGTGGAAAATGCAGAGGATTCTGTTTCTGATCAAGAAATCAAATGACCATAAATACTACCTGCACTTTTATAGTAAGGAGTGGCAGAAGAAAACTGAAGACTGTCACTAAGAGTTACCATACATATGTACATATGTGCACAGCTGTCCTTGCAAGCCAGAAGTACCTCATCATGAGATACAGTGTTGATGGGAAAAGAAAGACTAGATTATGAAATGTCATCAGAGTCAAAATCTGACCTTTGGGACAAAAACTCCTGGGAAGCTCCTTATAGTACTTCAGAAAATATCTCTGTAGATATTAGCTGAAACAATCAATGTTTTCTCTTCTCGGCCTTATGATTGTTGGGGGGTGCTTAGCAATGAGTGGGACTGTAGGTTTCAACCATCCTGCTGTCACAGAGAGGACCTCTGAAATATCCAAGTCATGGAAGACGGCCAGGAATGATATAGCTGTGAAGGGATCACACCAGTTGATAAAAATCAAAGCCTTCTGTCACTGTCATAATTGTCTTTGAAACTGGCATGGCTGTATTTAATCCTTATGGGTTTCCCCACTCCTCAATTCTAAATTGCTATTTTTGCCTTTCCTACTAAGCTAAAGGCACTCTGAACCTTGTGCTTTGTGCAGTGAGTTATGAGACATTTTAAATTGTGGTGTATTGAGGAATAGTTTACCTCTGGCTCTCAGAGATTTGATCTGAGATTTGTTCCGTAAGCTGCAGTAGAGTGAGAAATTTGGAGCTTAAAAGGATTGAGTTATATTTATGTTCTGACTTATCCTCAACTGTAATAGACTGAGGAATGTTTTATCTCTAACACTTGCACTTTGCTCTGAGATTTGCACCTTTTAAAGGGGACTGAAATTGTGCTTGTAGCTTCTCTCTCTCTGATAAATGGCTTGAGTTTCTGAGATCTTAAATGAGTGCCACAGTGAAGAAATGTTAAAAATTAATAGCATGTAATTCTCTGAGGCACAAATAAGATGCTGACCTCTTTTCATTCAATCTGCATTTGATAGGAGTAATTTGGAAAGGGAAATGCAGAGGGACCTTAGTTTGAGGGATGGTGTCCTAGCGAGGTCCTTCAGTCTCAGTGGTGGTAGGGGATGGAGATGGATGCTGAAGCAAAGATCCAAGAGTTACTGATGTGTTAGAAACCACAGCAGCACCTGAGAACAGCCACATAGGAATTCAGGCTTCTCCTCCCTGAAGGCTGGCAGGATCTGCAGTGCCTCTACACCAATGCATGCAGCATGAGCAACAAACAGGGGGAGTTCAAAGCCACTGTGGAGTGGGAAAACTTGGAGATATATGCAATCACAGAAACATGGTGGGATGATTCACACAACTGGAGTGCTCACTGGATGGCTGTAAACCCTTCAGGAGGGATATGCTAGGAAGGGGAGGAGGTGGGGTAACCCTGTACATTAAGGAGTGTTTTGACTGTCCAGAGCTCCATGATGGTGACAAAAAGTTTGAGTGTTTACGGGTAAGAATCAGGAGGAAGGCCAGCAAGGCAGCGTGGTGGGAGCCTGTTACAGATCACTCAGCCAGGACAAAGAGGCAGACAAAACATTCAACTACAGAAGACGATAAATGACCCTCGGAAAATGTTGATGTCATTCTGCCACAACATGGAAGAGTAGAAAATTGTGAGAATTTTCTTCTTGCTGGGTCTGCACGTAATAATTAATGTGACTTTTTTTTTTACACATGCAACATTTAGAGGGATCAAGGCAGTGCTTAATGGAGGATGTAACTAGAGATAAATCAAGAAATTCAGCAGTGCCAAGTACTTGTGTGCACCTTGAGCCTCTGACAAAATTGCACAGGTAAGTCCCTTGCTTTTCCCTGTGCTTTCAGGAGCTTAAAAAAGCTCTCACTCCCATTTTATGACTGGAAGGATGATTAGGGGATACAAATAATTGTCTTACAATCCACGCTTTTGATCATCCATTTTGGTCAACCTATAATTACATTAGCAAAAGAATTTGTACCTGTTAAGAGCAAACAGTGGACTTTTTGCCTAGTTTAAAACTGCTGGCATAATACAAAGCCCTTGCTTTGGCAAGTATGTGTAGGAACAATCCTAAGTTCCACTTCAGAATTGGCCATTTGCCCTGATTCGCTTCCTATGTTCAAATAAGTACAAAAAGCTGGGATAATTAGGTGGCTTACCCCCACTATTGCTGCAAGTCTGGGTCAGGTGGGTCTGTGGGGTAACAGACCACATGACCAGAAATGGTGACAAAGTCTTCACTGTCACTTTGCTAATGAATGCCATAATTATCTCCAGAAGATAAGAAACCTCATGAAAGAGGAGGCAAAATTGTAAAGGCCAAAGCAGAAGCCCCATGAGAAGCTCCATTAAATCTTGGCTACGTTAAACATTTACATAACAACAACACTGCAAAAGTAAGGTGTGAAAATGAAAGGATTTGCAAGCCTCCATGGCTGTGACAGGTTATCTGAGAAGTGTTATCATCTGATCAGGCACTCCCATGCTGTCCTAAAATATATCCTTAACTTTTAAAAGACAAATCCTTTCGCTTTTTTCTTGTTTCGGGTTTTAAACATGTAGAAGCATGGAGTCCGTGCATCACGCTACGATGTGAAGGATCATTAAAGTTTTACAAAGGCTTTGAAAGGAATTCCAGTTCCCTGGAATTGGTCAGGGCACCAAAATATGCTGGCTTTTGGTCTAAGGTAGAAAATACCTCCAAAAGGTTTATTGGCAGTGATGTCAGTGGTCTGGGTCAACCAAGAACAAGCTGCTCAATAGAACAAGTGGTCAGAAGGCAACGAGGTCAGTGATCATCCTATCTCTAGTGTACACAGCAAATACTACTGAGCCTTGCCTTGTGCTTCCAGGTTGCTGAAGGCTCTAATTGTGAATCAACAGGATGTGATGATTCCATCTGAGTGAGTGAGTCTAGGTAATGGGGGATTTGCTTGATTTTAGGAAAACAGAACAAACCACAAAAAAAATTGCTCAAGATACTGATCTCCCTTTCTAGGGAAAGTAGGGAAGACAGAGGGACAGCTGCAGGAAATTGGGAGACATTCGTACACAGATGTCAGGAAAAAAAAGGAAGGGGAGAACCTTTCTGCAGGATAGAATATTTGTGTAGATGAAAATGCTAAGAAACAGCACTTAGACAAGACAGGGTGTAGTTTGAGAGTAAAATTGAATTGATCTTGATATTTTAAAGCAAAAATTTGTAGACTCTCTAGGGAACTTGTGCCATCACAGACCACTGTGAATTCTTGCAGATTGCTGGAGAGAACATTCCGTTTTGGAAGGTAGAAATTTCCAAGTGAAATGGCTGCTTTAGAATTTGATACTAATTTACAGGGAGAAATTTACTGTGAATCCAAAAAAGAACAGGCAGGTGTGGGATGAAAGCAAGCCTGGGGATTTATTTTATTTCATTAAAGAGAAGAAAATGCAGGATAATTAAAGCCAAGATTAAGGAATCGGTAAGAAGTTAGGGAAAGCTGTTCAAGTATGAAGGGATCACAGGAGAAAAGTGTAGCACAGAATAAAGTTTCTCTTAGCAAGGGACAGTAAAGGAAAGGGGAAAGGTTATACAGACATACTGTGAACGAGATAAATGCAAGCTCAAACAGGGGGCAGGAAGATTTCTAAGCTTTTCAGGAACTGTTTTTTATCATCAGGAATGGACTGAGAGTCCTTCACCTTGCCTCAAGAGGACTGGACTCAGAAGGTCCTTGCATTTTCCCTTACAGTTTGCCTTTCTCTAATCTATGTAACAAATCAGGGGTTTTGCCATTAAATCACAAAACAGCAATTAATTATTGTCCTTTAACAAATGAAGTATTTATCGACTTTTAATAACAGCTATTTGACTCTGAATGTAGCAATCCTTGACTGAAGAGTGAATTTCTGAAAGTGTAAATCAGAATGCTCTGTAAAAAGCACATCTTTTTGAGGGAGGACAGGACTCATAGTTTTGAACAGAAAATACTGATCAAGTCAGATGTGAGTGAAAATTGCTGCCTGTTGCTCCTTGTCGGCAGTTGTGTGGCAACTAGCTGTCATTCACCCATTTCCAAAATGGAAATACTTTTCCAAGTGGGAATGCAAAGTGCTGACGGAGCCCAGCTTGAATTCACAGTAGGAGAAATTGTGTGCTCCAAACCTTGAGGTCTTCCTGCTGAGATCGCTGAGCTATTTAATTATGCTGCTGCACACATGCTTCAGCATTTGATCTTTTCCATGCCATCCTTTAACAAATAACTTTTCTCAGTCAATGAGAAAAGCAAATAGACACTGACTTGCCTTTCATGTGTTTTGCCAGTTTCAGTCATCTATATCATACCCAGTTATGTCTCTATTAACCTTCCCCTCTGTGCCTGTTTTCCTGCTTTGAGGAAGCATCTTTCCTGTCTTATTGGATGCCTTTGGGTCTAAATGTCTGAATATGTTTAATTTCATAATCGAGTAAGCAGGATTTTTATTCATAACTAGTCATAACATTAGAGTTTTTTAACAAAATGTGAGCTTGATCTTGGATCTTTCTCCCCATGTAGGCGCCAGCTTAGAATTTCATTTCACAGGCTTGTTTCTAAACAATCCCTCTTTAGTGTTAATTCTGGTCTACAGAATATCCCTTTTGCAAACACAAGACAAGCAGTAACATTTCACAAATGGTGCCTCTGTAAGGCAGTTTCAATTCTGCTGCAGCTCCCTCTTGTAAACCTCTTGTTTGATGCTCATCCTTCCCTTCTTCCTACGACAAGCCACGCAGGAGCAATATCTAACTCTCAAAGCTTTGTTATCATGTAGGGGTGATCTTCTTAATGAGTTTGGGGTCTTGTGTTTGCCTTTTTATATTTTTTTCAAGAAAGCTGCCTGTCAGGTGTCAGCGTTAATATTTCACCAGAAAAACAGCGTTTAAATATTTTTCTCCTAAAATCTCCAAGCCCAAGAAGCTTAAATAATTGAACCTGTAATAAAAACAAGATCAAAGCAAATTATTTAGTGGGGGATGGGCTAATGGAATATGGAATTTGGAATATATGTCTGTCAGTGCAGAATCTTGTAAGTATGCTGAAGAGCATCCTCAAATAGCTGCAATAATCATATCAGCCTAATTATCTGAGATCTGTAGTTATTTCAATGCTCCTGTACCAGTTCAGACTTGCAGACACGTGCACACACAGAGTAATATTTTACTCAACTTTTTAGAAGATAAACGCTGATACCAAAGTGGAACATTCTAAAAAACGACTTAGTTCTTCAGCTAATTCTTCCCTTCACTGCATCAAAATGTTATTTTCATTTCACTACAGCCTGTTTCTTCCCCAAGTGAAGTCTATGTAGTGTGTTTCATTGTGGGTTTAAGCATGAGAAGATTGAAGTGTTTTATACTGTTAAGTTAATTTGAACCAAAGAAAAGGTAAAGAACACCTTAAAAGATGTTTAATGTGTTTTAATTTAGAGTCTAACTAGCAGGTTGACTTGGAAATTCCTCCTAGTGAAATTCCCGTGGGAGTAGGCTTTTCTGAGTGTCCAGCAGACTTTTTTTCATTACCAGATACAGTCAATTTCTATCCTCACAATCAGTGCCGGGGTAGTTTGTGCTTTGAACCACGTGAGTTTACAGTCTCTTATCTTGTATCCCATTACTTCAGATTCCTTGGACATTCTGAGTTCTGTGGAATTTACTTTATAAATTAAATTCCAGCTACAGATTCTGCAAAGCCGGCACCAGCATTGCAAGTTTTTGGTTGTAGCTCTTCTTCTACAGCTTGCCAGATTCTTCTCCCACTGGTATCTCCTGCTCAGACTCCCATTGCCAATTAATTAATTTCCGACTATTTAGTAAGCTCTCCCAAACGTCTTTCATTCCAAATGCTATTTCATCTAGAATTATTGCTACTATAACTGCATTAACATAGTATCCTTTAGCTCAAAATAATACCCTGGAGCTCTCAGGCTAAGATCTGTCAAAAACTGGCATTGAACACCACCCTTATTGCTACCAACAGCTGCCCAACAAAAAGCGTAATCTGCATTTATTTTTGAAGTGAGCTGTGTATCAGATTTACTGAAACCATTCTACTTTTCTCTACCAAAGCTATGTGAATACTTTTGGCCAGGCAACTTTAAAGACAAGGCTTTTTTACATGCTGGTTTTTAAGTTGCTTTCTGCTGGGAGATGCAGCTGAAATATCTGTTTAGAAGTTCAGCAATTATGCATCACGCTCGTTACTCTTTGAATGGAAGCTGGAGGCTTCATTTTACTCATAGCAACACAACTGTTTTATCTTGGCCTCTGCCGAGCTTTTTAAATTGTGTTTGTTGGTTTATGGAGGGCTAAGGGTATCTCTACTTGTGTTCTGAAAAATAGCACTTGCCCCAAATAGGCTTGTCCAAAGGAACATGGTGTTGGTTCTGTATTGGTAATTGGACAGAGTTCATGTTGTTGTAATTGGGGCTTCTCTCAAAGGCTGCTAATGCTAAAAGGGACTATTGGTTATGGATTTCAGCAAGGTTTTGACCAGATGTTCTATCATTTTCTCACAGATTTGCAACCTGTATTATTATCAAACACCTAAATTAGAACAACATTTTCTCAACAGCTTCTAAAAGTGCAAATATAGTAAAAGGGGTCAGAGGAAACAAGGCAAAAAAGACAATGTGACTTTTATGATTGGACGAGTTGAAAACAGCAGTTGCCATTCATAATGACAGGCACTCATACCACATTTTATGCTAGTTACACACGTCAATCTCTTCTAACTCGTTATGGATTTTAATGCTTAACCAGATAAGTAATTAATTATTCATTAGAGTGAAATTCCAAATTTTTATCTGTTGAGAAATCCCCATGTTCCAATGTGGATTTTTTTGCCAAATTGATGTGAAAGGACCATATTACTCAGAGATGAAGCACCAGGTTTGTGATATGAATCCTTGGGAGCCAGCCAGAATGGCACGTCCAAACCCACATGTAATGCTTGGCTACACAGTGGAGTCTGGATGTTGTACCAATATCAGCCTGAAATTTATTGCCTGTGGAAGCTAAGACGGAACATTTTTCTCCCTATGAACAGGAGATTTTACTTCTGAGATTGTTTATTGTTTTACCCCATCTGAAGCCCTGTAGTCTGATTGCGGCTGTGACAGAAAGCAGAGGGTGTTCCTAAGGAACACCAGTTGTCCAGTGACTGTCCAGTGGCAATATCTCAGTTCTGTGAGGCCCTTTCCTCCGGTGTACTATGACTGAGGCTTTTCAGGATGATGTTTGATGGTTTTCCAAGTTGTCTGGTGTGCTGTGTCTGGAGGGACTGGATAAACCAATGGGCCTGAGAAATGTGAACACTGAAGTTTGAAAACTGCCTCTAACAGACACAGATGGACAAGCCAAGAATTGGGGTAAAAAGAATCTTTCGTCCTGGTAGCTACTGACTCTTGCTATGGATGCTTATAAGGAGTAACATGATGCAGACACTGACAGTCCTTTTCCCATTCTCTTGAAGTTCATTTAAATAAACAAACCTCAAAACTGAAAAATCCAGAAAAAGTGCAGTTACCTTTGAGAGTCTGCCAAGGCCTACAGTGTTAAAAAACCCTAAAGGTTCCAGAAGTATGTAAGTTTTAAGACCCTGAAGCAAGATCAGAGTGCAAGTTTGGCTTGGATAACTGCAGTATTTCCAACTACTGTTTCACACTGCTAGCAGATTCCTGCTAAGGTCAGTAGGCCTTGGGCATCTAGTTCAGGAATTCAGCTGCAGGTACACTAGAGTATCACAAAAACAATCAGCAGTCAAACAATCACTGCATTTAAATTTCCACTGAAAATTTGTTTCTTCCCCTTCACATGTTTCCTCCTGCCGCTGAGAAGATGTAGCATTCTTTGATACAGAGGGCAAAATCAAATTACTTCAAGAAACAAGATTGATGGGCCTACAGGAAAAAAAAAAAAAAGAAAAGAAAGGGAAAAAAAAAAGAAAAAGGAAGATTGAAATTCTCATCTGTTTTCTAAGACAATTAAATTCTAATTGGAGGAAGTGCCTCACGTAACCTGGAGGCTGTACTAGGATGGGCCTCTAAGCTCAAAAGGGACACACTGAGCAGTAGCACATACATTTCGTGCTTTGGGAGCCCTGTACCCAGTGGGCACAGTTGAATAATGGAGAGGGCTGACATTGTAATGATTCCTTCTCTCTCACTATTCCTAAATAATAGGAGATACCCCTGAGGTGTGAATAACACTCCTGAGGTGTCTCCTGACTTACTGATTCATTACAGCTCCTGGGCAGGCAGTTGGCTCCCTTTCATCCAGCACTACTCGTTTCAGTCGCAGAAACTGCATCCTTGGTTATCCCCTTTTCCTAGAACATCTACCTATGGAGGAGTTTTGGGGGTCTCTTCCCTCAGGCTGCAACTGAAAGAACCAGACCCCAGTATGAGCTAATCCGGACTGATACCTGCACTGCCTAATCCAGACCCTAATTTTAGGGGTGGGACAGGAGCAAGGATGGGTTTAGCTGGGCAACCAAGTGATTTGTCAATTGAGCAAAAACACTGCAGATCTCAATTGCCAGCTCAGTTCCTTCCCACCTCTACCACACCACCAGTTTCTTCATTGGGCCACTATGTTAGGAGAAAGCAAAATTTGTGAAAGTTTCCCTTTTCTAACAGTGTAGTCACTTGAGGATAACTGCACTGAAAATGTCCACCATGACAAACTGCTTCCTACGAAACCTTCCACCACAAGTACTGCAGAGAAGATGACTAGGATGGGGAATGATGTCTGCTTCCCAGGATAGCTGTGATTACAACATGCCAAGCATATAGAATCAAACTGTCAGATGCTCTTGCAGGCTCTGTTAAATAAGAGCACTTGAATATCGACACATGATCGCTTAAGCTCCAGAGCTGCTCATGTTTTAAAAAGGCCAAAAACTGCTGCTCCCCTTCTCCTGCTAGAAAATGGGCATATATAGATAACTGCTCACTTTGCAAGATGTTCCAGTAAACAAACTTGATGGATTGAGGTGGCAGGATTTAATTTAAGGGCAGACATAGAAAGGTGTGCAATTATCAGTCAATTACTCATCCATTAATAGGCTACTGCACTGAACTATTAATCATGCTTGAACTTAATTCTTTCCCCTCTTGTTCTTTAAAGGGCAGCCAACCCTTTTAAAAAGGGAAAAACGCAGTACTTCAGGGCAGTGGCAGTCCTGTCATCAGTAGGGATATGTTTTGAACTCCCACATACAGAGGCATTTATGGATTACAGTTTCTTAAGGCAGTACTGTCGTGCACTGCATTATTATTTATCATGTCCATGCCCTCAGCTTTTAGGAACTATGGAGTGGCTGTCTGGTTTTTGTTACCATTTTATATGCTTTTGATAATTATAGTCAGATGGCTCACAGACTGCACGGGACTGCCTGTTTTTGGGATAGCTCTGTGTCCTGGAGGAAAGAGTCATCAAGTTCCTGGTAGATGTATTTCAATACTTTAGTTATTTGACATATATTTATATTCTGAGGACCTTCGTATTTCAGCCTTTAATATATCATTTCCTCTTTATTTTAAGCCTGAATGAATTAGTTCACAGGAGAAAAAACTGAAGGAAATGTTCATTCTGTCTCTAGCTGCTCTGGAGAAGTCAAGTGATATTGAGGCCTGCAAAAGGATTATCCTTATACTTAAATGAAAAGATTTTTCTATTCATCCTCATATCATGGGACCGAGGGGTAGAAGAATTCCGACAAGTGTTTTAAGTTTTGGTAGCTTATGCAATTTGAACAGCTGCACTGTGTGAGTGTATCCAGGGTTAAAACCAGCTTAGGACTTTTAGGTTTGCAGAGTTTCGTTCCTGCAACTTTCCCTGTCACTGTAATTTTAGAATTTCCTGGACTGTCACCTGCAGCCTGCTTCAGCTCATCCACAGAAGGAAACGGCACTTACTCAGAAAAGGAAAACTTAGCCTGTTGTGGGAACTGCCTGAAACAGAAGCTTGAGTTAGGGCTGCATGTGTGAACTTTTTCACTTTGGAATAAGGTTAATAACTTTCCCTTCAACCCTTGCTTTGCAGCAGTATTACTCTCTTGTTCTTATTCCTGTATTTCAGGTTGTGTCTTCCTCTTTCTTCCCCCTTCTTCCCAAATATCAAAACAATTCAGAAGAAAAAAAGAGACTACAAAGAAGCAAAGCAAAAATGAGAATGTTGTTTTCTGTAGGCAGAAAACATTGGTATGCAGATGTGGAAACAAGTGATTTCCTTGGGAATGGGTGGGCAGAGGAGCTTGCTGCTCTGCCTGCAGACAGTGAAATACGGAAACACGTGTCCTATCTGATCTAATAGGTAGGGAAGGTGGAAGAAATGGGTCAGGTTCATTTGATCTGACTTTAGGCATAAGAAGGACACTTAATTCAAACTCCAGGAGCCCAAACTAAAAAGGCAGTCTCTGTGCTACTTCTGAGGTGAGACACTTGGACATCTTTTGGGAAACTCATCCCATCATGAGACTCAGATCTAAGTGAGACGGGTTTAATCCAAATTTTAGGAAAACAAACTGTCAGCTGTTCAAGGAATTAGTCAATAAGATACTGTGGGTAACTGCCCTTCAGGACAAGGAAGCAGGACAGCTCTGGAAGACTTTTAAAGACACTTTCCATACAGCACAAGAGCTGTCTATCTTCATGTAAGAAATCAGCAAAGGAAGGGAAGAGACCGGCATGGATGAGCCAAGACCTGCCTGTGAGATTAAAGGGCAGGAAGCAAATGCTCAGGCAGTGGAAACAAGGACAGGTAACCTGGGAAGAGCAGAGAGATGAAGTTTGGTTGTGTGTGGATGAGGTTAGGAAGGCAAGGTGAAGCTGGGCCTGAATTTGCCAAGGGACTTGAAGAATAGTAAGAGTAAAGGAAGGTCAAGAAGGTGTGTTTCTCGTGATGGAAACAACTGGCAAACTGGTAACAGCAGACGAGGTGTCTGAGGTACTCAACAATGTTTTTGCCTCAGTCTTCACTGGCAACCTCTCTCCCCACACCTTTGGAGTGGATGGATCACAAGTTGGGGACTGGAGGAGCTTTGCAACCAAACCTGTTCTATGATTCTATTAGCAATGGGTTGGATACAGAAACAGAGGAGAAATAAGGTGAAAAAATACTGCCTATGTGATGTTGTGAATAAGGAGCAAAATGAATTGCTAAGTAATTTTATTTAAAATGTAACTGTCATGTTAGAGAAGTTTACAACTAGATTAGAGAATTTTCTGTCATAAGATGCAATGAAACTTTAGTACAAATCTGGTGTAATTGGCTGATGAGCATTTCTTTTGTATAAATTAGCATATTGAACCCCCTTTTAACAGCAAATAAATGCAGAAGCAAGCATTCCATAGTAAAATAGTCTTCTAGAAGTTCAGCTATAATGGTAAAGGGTCTTATTGCTTAGTGGCATAGAATGATTTCAGGTTTTAACACCATCCAGTTGTGCAAAAAGATTATTGTAAAGAATCCAAATGATTGTTACTGAGTGTGCTTAATGGGTGCTTCACTTAATCTACGATCAAGATGAGTACCTATCCCAGTAGAAATGTTATATTAACTCTTTATGGCAGGTCTTCTGCCTTGCTTCAAAATTCTTCTGTGGTGGTTTTAAAATATCTGATTAGTCTGACCTGTCCCTTGTGAAGGAAGATTTATAAGCATCATTGAGGTGAAAATTATAAAAAAAAAACTTAGTATTCTTTTCCTCCTCGTTTTATATCCCTGCAGAATGACAACAACAAAAATATTTAAAGCAAAAGAAATATAAAGTGAAATTTAGGGAAAATATAATAATTTCTCAAGGAGTGGGAAAAATTTGTCAAAGATAATTCAGCCAGCTGCAACCAAATGTTGTCGCAAAAGCTTTTCAGGACAAACACATCATCTTGATCCATTAAAGGACATCAGTTTTGTCCTGTTCAATACATCTTTCAGTGTCACGGAAAACTGTCCAGCTGTTCTTCATCTGATTTGAGAAAGTACAGGGCACATCACTCTGTCCTGGTGAGATTTCAGAGGAATCTTGTTTGAAGAAATTTCTCAGCATTATATAATGATGGTTCAATTCCTTGTCCTATCTTCTTACCACCAATAATTCCTAATGGGGGAAAAATTACAGGCTGCTTTTCTCAGTGCTGGGAGGAAGGAGGGGTGACACACAGGCAAGTATCAGCGACTCATCAAGTTCTTGTTCCAGAGAAAACCTTTTTCAAGAGGACATCAGGCTTTCCTTACACCTTTATGTGTCATGGACTGTATCTGCTCTCAGCAGGGAATGTAATTAATAACTGTGTCAAGAAACACAGAACTTCTGTGGCCTGAATTCCACGATGCTTTCTGAATTGCAAGCAGATTTTCTGTGGCCTAAATTACAAGATTCTTTGGCTTGATGTCTGAAAGTCTCCCCCAATTACTCAATATGAAATTCATTCAGTTCCCAAGGAAAGGGCAACAGGCATAGCAAAGTGGTATAAATTGTATTGGCTACTTTTGCTGAAAGAAGCAGAGGGCATTTTTTAGCTGTCCTCATCTTGGCAATCTGAATCTTCACAGGAACACAGGTCTGGAAGAGGTCACCTGCTTTCTCAATCCAGTCACCTGCTCACCTTTTCCAGGGCAAATCTCAGACTTGAATTTTCCTCCCTGTAATGACTCACACTTAGCATTGTATTCCCTGCATTGAACACAGTCACTTAATGAACTCTTAGTGGTCAACAAATAGATCTCAGTAGTCTAAAAACACAAAGCAAATACTGCTGGAAATTGTGTACCGTAAGCAATTTTTAAAGCACAGATTGAAGCAGTGGCTCAGAGAAGAATTCCAAGGTACCTCTTCTTAAATGACAAATTATCTGAAGTCCTCAAAAGGCCAAGGCTTTTGCTTTAACTAACATTTTGTAAGTCTAAACTGACGACCTAGATGCTGCCGCCGGGTTATATGCAAATGATTGATGCTTGCAATTGCTAGGAGGAATTAGAGTCAAAACTTTGAAACACATTAGTAGAAAATCAGTGATCCTAATCCACATTGAGTGTAGTATCTAAACCAGTTCCAATTAAAGAGTTAAAAATGTCACAGACCTCCCAGGCTGGACATTACAAATCTTTTTATTAACATTTGAGGTCTCCAGGTTACTACTGTTCTTTAAGAAATCTTTCTTTCTGGCCTTTACTCTTCCCTCACTGCATCTTTCCAGGCTTTGCTCTGCACCTGTAAGGAATGGACACCACATTCTTTGCAGACAATGGATGCAGGGAACGCAGAGTTACTGAATGCTTTCTTTGCATGTGTCTCCACTGACCAGATCAGCCCTCCTGAATGTCTGACACAGGAGACCAGGATAAAGGAATGCTGGAAGGAAGATTTTGCAAGGTCGAGGGAGGTGATCCTACCCCTCTACTGAGATTTAGTGAGGCCTCACCCAGAGTGCTGTGTCCTGTTCTTGCCTCCTCAGGAAAAGAGAGACATTGAGCTCCTGGAGCAAGTGCCGTGAAGGGTGAAAAAGATGATGAGTATCTCTCTCATGAAGAAAGGCTGGGAGATTTGGGCATGTTCATCCTTGAGCAGAGATGACTGAGAGGGGACCTCATCAATGTCTATCAGTACCTGAAAGGAGGTTTCAAGAGGATGGAGCCAGGCTCTTCTTGGTGGCCAAGCAATTGGATGAGAGGCAACGGGCATAAAATGGAACACAAGAAGTTCCACCTGAACATGAGGACACAATCCTATGCCATGTGCTCTAGTGTGACCCTGTCTGACCAAAGAGGTTAGACCAGATGACCCACTGTGGTCCCTTCCAACCTCATGCATTCTGTGGTTTTGTCATTCTGTCATTCTCTGATTTTGCAAGCAGCCTGAGATTTGGGACTCTTATGTAATTAGTGATGTGCTTACAAGCACAAGGCTCTTCAAGGAAAATATCCCACATGTTGGAGAAGACTTGAGAATGTTACCACTGCCCAGGGTGTGTTCACAGCTTAGCACTCGCCTGCTAAATCTGTTCCCTTGGCCTAAAGATAAGAAAAGGGGTACCCAGCACCATTGCAAAACCTTGTCACCATCTGTAAGACACCTCCACAGAAGACATGAGTCTTCACTTCTCAATACCTCAGGTCTATTGTTTGTGATGTGACAATAATTATCACCTAGTGTGGGAAGGTGAGTGGGTATGAGACACAATTAATTAGGATATATTCAGTACTTGAAGAGTCTTTGATGAGTGCAATGTTTAAAGAAGGACACAACATTGTTATTAATTATAGTTGCTACACCCTTCATCTCACTGCCTAATTATTTCCAGAACTTCCTATTCTTGTCAAATTGTCAGCCATGGCATCCAGAAATGATGTTTTAAGAATCATAAATCACATGAAATCTGACAGTCTGCACACATGGCCTTCCAAAGGATCCAGCCACAGGCCATTACACAGAAAAAGTAGAAGCATTTTCTTCCATGGAACAAAATACTGCTGTCAGTAACCCATTAGAAGAAGGGAGGTAAGTTGGACAGGGTAACTCCTGGCACCAGCCTGCCTTCCTTCCTTCCTGCCTGCCTTCCTTCCTTCCTGCCTTCCTTCCTCCCTCCCTCCCTCCTGCCACAGTTCCCCCCATCTTTGAGCCAGCAAATTCTGCCCCTCTCACTTCCTCACACCTTACCTTTCTGCTGCTGAAATACTGGACTGGGTGAAGCACACTGTAGGTTCCACAGCTCAACTGCACACTGCATGGCTCAGCATCTCTGCACACACCTGGAACTGCATTCCCTGAGACTGGTGATGTCTGCTGTTTTGGAAATAAAACTTCAGAAATTTCCCAGGCTCATCTGGAAAGGTGACTGTGCTGGGAGAAAAGCAAGGAGATGAGGTCCTGCCTTGATTTGAACAGCAGACCTAAGCCCTGGAACAAGGCACCACTGATCTGCAGCTGTCACAAGGGTGATGTTGCCAGAGAGCAGGGAGAAAATATTTTGCCACAGTGAGAAATGCTCATCACTTGCTGTCTCAAGAAAATGTTGAAAGATTTTGACACAGCTACCCTGCTGTTAAGCAGTTCAAGCAGATGCTGACAGGGTTGAAGGCATGGGCATGATCATTAAGTCCCTTTAAACAATTCTGCATCTTGTTGGAGGACTTTACTGTTCAGATTTTATTACAGGAAGGATGTCCAACAACCTGTTTCTTGTTTGTACTGAGACATCCCTATGCATCTTAATCAGGTAAACATCTGTTTCCACAGGCTATCCTTTCATGTCTGGAAAAAAGCAGCTGGTGAGTTTAAATCAGCCTCACATTTTGTCAGAACAGACATGGCCTCTGCTCTAGCTTTTGAGATATGCTGATGGGTGATAATTTTCCAGGTGTGAATATTAGAAACATTCAAAGAGCTGAAATTGATTTTCCTACCCAAAGAGATGGAAGGCATGGGTGGAGAGGAAACCCCAGAAAGCTCATTTCCTTTGATAGGTCTAGTGTCAGTTTAAATTGTCATTTAACATTAGCTGCAAAACTACACCCGTCCTGGAACGGAAACAGTCATAGAACCACAGAATCACAGAGTCAGAGAATCGCAGAATCAATTAGGTTGGAAAAGACTTTTGAGATCATTAAGTCCATCCTATGACCTAACACCACCCTGTCATCTGGACCATGACACTGAATGCCACACCCAGTCTTTTCTTAAACACCTCCAGGGACAATGACTCCACCACCTCCCTGGGCAGCCCATTCCAATGCCCAATCACCCTTTCTGTGACGAATTTCTTCCTAATGACAAACCTAAATGTCTTTTGATTCCAAGTTCATTCAAGCAAGAAATCTCTTGACCCACAGGGGGTTGAAATAATTCTTTGTCACCTAAGTTGCCTTACTTTAAATTGGAGAGAAATTGGTCTTATAACAAGCCAAATCTCCTCTCCCTACCCTGCTCTGCCCCTACTTTATTTTTTCCGGTTGTTGATTTCTCTAGTGAATTTCATGATTTCTGGGGAAAAGAAAACCAGAGACTGAACATATTTGTGCTTTGACAAGGGAGAAGATACTTTAAATTTGTCAGGGAAGAAGGTTGGCTCAGCTTGCTCTTCAACTAAACACAAAGTGCTAAAGCTTCTACTTCAACATCACAACAATCTTCTTGACAAAATAAGCAACTTGGACTTCATAAAATATCAGTTTTTGTAAAGCAAATGCAAAACACCTTCCTAAGTTTCTGATGTTTTCAGTCTGACTGTATTCCTGCAGCAATGTACAGCCAGCATTGCTGCCTCTTTCCACTCCCTCTGCAGAAAACACCTCTGCACTCTCAAGGCTGTTTAATAAAGCTCACATGGGATTTTAGAGCACAAATCCCAGTGAAAGCTGGTGGTGCCCACTGCTTCCCCAGACGTGCAGTCACGTCCACCTGCTTCTCTGCTTACATCTTGCTTCTGTACACTATGAGCCACCTTCTGAGGGGCCATCAGGCCAGAGAGATTTATTACAAGCTGCCTTTCAGGAACTGCAAGCAGTCTGAAAAGCGGGGAGATGCTCTTGATCACAAGCAGCAGTGTTTTACGGGGGGTGATAGAAAATAAAAAGACTGACACAACTGAAGGTAGCCGAGCATGTTGCCCTCTTTGAAGGTACTTTTCTTGTGATAAAATAATGCAGCACGGCTTGACATTCATTTTGATGCAGGACCCAACTTGCACTCTCATCTCTGCATCCTTTTGCTTCATTTCTCAGGTTCAGGGCTGAGATTTTTGGCTGCTTCTGAGGTTTTTGGTTAACACTTCTTATAGGAAGACTGAGCTTCTCCCTAGAGATGAGGCAGTACACGGCCACGATACCTGTGCTACCAATGGAACATGAGTGATACGACTGTTGTGAAACCACTGGTTTTAGTTTAAAGCACACTAGGCCAGGCAAATCTCCTACTGCTCTCAGCTTGACCATGGTCAGATAAAGAAACTCAAAAGTCTTCCTGAGAATTAACATAACCTCAATTTCCCCCAGGCTAAGTTCTGAATTATCCAGGTAATCAAGAATGCGTTTTGCTCACTGTTCCTTACGACCTAATAACCAAAAAATCATATAGCTTCTTCTCACCCTCCTCTGGGTTGCCTAGATACAAACTACCTTTATCCAGGGATGATTAAATAATTAAATGAAACACAGGGCAGTTGTAGTCCACATGAGTTCCACTTGGAAATTTGCTTCTTCTCTAGGAACTTATCAAAAGGCCATCTATGTCTGCTTTTTCCCCATGTCTCAGGCAATTGAATAAATGATATTACCTCTCCCTGTAAAGCTTGCCTCATATAATTTGATTGTTATCTCCCCTTTTTCTCCTATCACTTATGGGTTTTGGGGGGTTGGATCAGTGGAGGCCCAGTGCCACAGAATAAACCATTATTTCTGCTCCTGTGACTCTTGCTTACATTTTCGTACTCTATAATCAACGTCAGTTCTATCTTTGTTTTCCTGTAGCTGTGCCACCTCTGGTGCACCTTCAGCACTCCATGTGATTTCCTTTAAGTGAACTGACAATCAAACAAAAGTTATAAAATTAAAATACTGTTTATTGACAAACCAACGCTGTTCACAGAGAGTGTTTGTTTGGCTTGAAGTTTATTTTTTTTAATCAGAAGTAAAAACAAAACAAAACACTGCTCCCCCCCAAAAAAACCCACCCACCCAAACAAAAAATCCAACACACCCCAAGAAATCCAAAGTATTTCACTAATGAACTAGCATTTTTTCAAATGCAAGTCAAGAGACAGCAAGAGATACTAATGTTTCCTACAGTGGAAGGATTTCTGGCATGATCTTTCGTCAGACAGAAACCACCTACAAAGATAAGTCTTTTGTTTCATTTTGTCACAGGATTCAAAAAATGCTGCTACAAAGCAGACCAGTATGATCATATTGAGATGGCATTTGAGGTTTTTATGTTCCATCAGGGCTTGGTTTCCTTTTATTATGACCTGTCAATTTTCCTCAAGTGATTAAATTATCATCTTTTCTATTTATAGATTTTCTTTTACTTCTGAAATTAAAAGAGTTATATGAACAGTAAAACAAATATCTTTCCTGTATTCACAGGGTAGGAGGTGAGCAATTCGTTAAAAAAAAAAATCAAAAAGATTAATTTTCTGCAGCCACAGAGGAATTTTTCCATCTCTTCCAGCAGAAGGCCCTCCCTGGGAATTGAAAAATGGTGTGCCTGCTTCATGTGACAGCAGTAGCCCTGTGTTTGGCAGCAAAAGGAGAAGCATATGGCAGGAGAAGTGAAGGTGTAGCTGAGTGCACCCTTCTCCAGTCACTGCTCATAGGCATTTTGAGGAGAAATCACTGCTTAGAGGAGGAATTCAGCAATGGATATCTATTCAGTTGTGCTTTTAAAAGTTTGTGGAAATACCCATTTTTCATAGTAGAGAAAAGAGCCAGAGCTGCTCCACAATCCAGCCGGAAGCCAGGATCTCATGTTAATGGAGCAAGCTGGAAAGAAAGAGAGAAAGTAAGGGAGGGAAGGGAATTACATGAAAGAAAGAAGCTTTTAATGTTTCTAACTCAGAGAATGGGCAGCTTGCTAGGGGAGCAGTCCAGATGCTGCTGAGCAGGGAATTAGAAGAATTCCCACTCCCTTTCCAGTGCAGATACAGTGTCAGTGTATACTTTAAACTCAGCATCCAAGCCAGATCCTTGCACTGCAGATTTTCCTCTGGGATAGTGTTCATTTTCTTATTAGCAGCTGGTACAGGGCTCTGTTTTGGCTTTAGTGTGAGAATATTATTGACAACACACTGATGTTTTGGTTGTTGCTAAGTAGTGCTTACTCTTAAATCAGGGTCTTCTCCGCTTCCCACATTCTTCCAATGAGGAGCTGTGCAAGAAACTGGGAGGGATACGGGTCAGGCAAGGAGTAAAGTTACACCCCTGAATTTTAGGAAAGCAGCCTTCCAGCACTTAGGGGAGATAATCAGTGGGATCCCAGTAGAGATAGCCCTCGGGGACAAGGCAGTGGAACAGAGCTGGCAGATCTTTAAGGAAGTCTTCCACAGAATGCAAGAGCTGACGATCACCAGGAGAAAGAAATCACGCAAGGAGGGCAGGAGACTGGCGTGGCTGAGTAGGGAAATGCTGGTCAAACTAGAGGGCAAGAAGCACCAGGCAGTGAAAGTAAGGACAGGTAACCTAGGAAGAGTAGAGAAGAAGTTCATCTGTGTAGGGATGGGATGAGCAAGGCCAAGGTGAAGCTGGAACTGAATCTGAAAACGGACACAAAGAGTAACAGGAAAGGCTTCTACAGGTGAGTTACCCAGAAAAGGAAGGCCAAGGAAGGTCTGGTCTAGTGAAACATGTCCCTGACCATGGCAGAGAGTTTGGAACTGGATAATCTTTAAGGTCCCTTTCAAAAATCTTCTCTTACTGGACAGGCTTCCAAGTGATAAGTTTGTCTCACGACATATGCTGAAAAAGTAATTCTGAACTGAAAATGACATTGCTCTTCTAGATAAACTGCAACAAACAGGAAACAGGGAGCCTCCAAGTATCATTTCATAAAAGCATGCAGGTGGTAAGTGAATTTAGCTGAGCTGAATTCTTCTAGGGAGCCCTAGTTAAATTTCTTCACTCTTGGTGCCTGATCCATTTGAAATGCTTTTGTCTCCCCCAGGAGTCTTCACCTACCCCAGCCATCACCCCATACGAGGCTGTGCCATGTCAGGCAGTGGTGTGTGGCGGCTCCAGATTCCTGAGGGCACCTGGAATGACACAAAGCATCTGATTTGAGTCCACTGGGCCCTTTACTGTAAATGTGACCAGAGTTGTCAGAAAGAGAAACTGCTGCCAGCTGACCCCTTCACAGGCTTTACATTTACAGACAGCTGGTGCCTCTTCTTTAGATTCTTCATTTGCAACTCAGCTGAACTGAGATCTTACTGTAAAGCCACTGCTGAGACAGGAAAGATGTGATTTAAATCTAAGTCAGGTAGGTTTTTCCTATTTTTTTTTTCCTCTGGTGAAGTTCCAATACCTTGGCATTCATTTTCTCACCATGAATTCTGGCCAGCATTGCAGGGAACATCATATAGACAATTCATATATATCAAAACATTTCACCTCAGTTCAGTTCCACATCAAGTTTTTTCTTCTCAGTTGCTGCCATGACATCTGTGATTTGTGGCTTCTTTGCTTTATGCCCCAATTCTTCCCCTCTTCCCACTGTGACACTGCAGATCCCATATGGATGCCACATGGTCACAAAACTCCAACAAACTTGGTGAGCCAGCTAAGAGGGGGCAGTGGTGCATCACAGGATCTATTTTTTAACACAGGAGTCCTTCCAAGAGGAAATGTAGGATACTACACTATGACACAAATGAAACTAGAACTCATTAGAGCTGCAAGTTTACAGAAATCAAGATTTAACATTCTCCCTTGCTAAAATCCAATCCTCTTTCTCTTAATGCAGTCTGACAGAATCAAGAAACTTCCCTGTAAAAATATGCCTTTTATTTTATCTTCTAATTCTTAATGTATTTTTATTGGTTTAGTTAATGAATATATTAAAGGATGATTCTTAATGGAGCTTAATGAGTCTATGTCAGTGCTAGTTAGCATCTTGCACTACTGTGATAGCTTCATCCTCTACCCACTGTCAGCACCCCAAAGCAGAAAACAACTGCACCTACATTTGCATAAAGCAAAAAATAAGTATCTTTATTTTCTTTTATTAATTGTTAAGAAGAAGACTGGAATTTGAGAGCTTTTCCCAATAGGGTATCTTCTGCATCTGCTATGTAGGTAATGTTTTTATCTCTAGAAAGCATTTCAGGCCTTTATTGTAATTCTGCAGTGTTAAAATATTTCTATAGGGTCAGCATATGGTAAGAAATGTAAATGCTAGCAGGGAGCCTGAGAAGAAATCACATTCACACACATCATCTCAAAACAAAACACATTTTCTAATAAAACCTGTGAAGGCAGATCTCATAGTTATGGAAGATAGATCTCAAAAATAAAACAGATAGTTTGGGTTGGTTTAAGGAATCTGTGCAGCACTCTATCTGTGTAAAGCTACAACTCAACAGAAAAAAATGTACACCTAGAAAAATTATGTTTTGCTACCAGTGATGTGAAAGCACATTTTTGCAGTGGGTTTTTTGTTGGTTTTGGTTTTTTTTGGTTTTTTTGTTTTTTTTAATAATATTTTGGAGCCTATCTAGCAGCTTCAAGCTCAGAGCAAATCCCTAATTTTGGAACACCCTCAGCAAAGAGCAGACTCTTGTCAGTTCTGCAAACAGGGAATTGCTTTCATCTGCCGGAGACCAAAAATACCTCAAGAAAAAAAGGCCAGAGGTGTCAGCCAGGTGGTGGGATCGTTTGAAAAGCCTAGGAGAGCTGTCTCCAGAACACTGGAAGGTAGTTTTACAATCTACTCCTGAAGAAGAGGACAGGCAGAATACATAATGCCATCCACCCCTTGACCACGTCTTGTCTGTGTTCCCTGTATGAAATCCAACAGGAAGGAATGTGAACTGAGTAATCCCCCAGGCTGGCATCCTCTTTCAGGGAATGAGCTCTTGTGACTCTGCCAAAGACACAACGCCTTTCTTCGGTGTGCAGGGAAAACAGTCTAAACCTTGAAAAGAAATATGGGGCTCGGCCATCAGATTAGGGCCTGGAAGGGTTTTCTAACACCCTCCATCTTCACCAAAGTGCTCACAGGTGTTACTCTGGTGGCACAGGTCCCCCAAAGCCAGAGTTATTTGCTGTAACAGTGATCATTTGAAAAAGCTTCTTGGAACACTCGGCAAACACTTCTGCATTTATTCACTCAGTATCTCCACATGAGGGATGTGCATTTTATTGCCTTGGAGACTGATCCTAAACACATCTATGCACTCATTCTCTTCACCAAACTCCAATGCATGAGCAAACACATTTTGAGCCAGAAACCTTGTATAATGAGCACATCGAATTTGTACTCCTTGGTGTCTGCTTCCAGCAGTTTCAAAACAAGTATAAAGTAGATGTGACTGATCCGCCTTGTGTCTGTTTGGGCATAATAGCTTACAGTTTAGGATCTGATCTAACACGCAGGCTCTGAATGAGATATCCTTGAAGATTTTCCTTCAAGTCTTGGGACTGGCATCCAGTTAGATGAAGAGAAGATCTGTTCAGAGGAAAAACCCCAGTAGAAAGGTAATGTGCAATTTCACAAAAAAAAACCCCACAAAAAAGTCAAAAACCTAGGCTGGTGACCAAATTCATTATTTACATGTGCCAATAAGACTGTTTGGGGTTTTTCTGCTTCCTCCTAACTTTCTGTTTTGATACATTGTCATCTGTTTTTCTCAGGGAAGATTATTTTATTTTTGTTTGTACTTAGCTGACAATAAATCTTACAGATTATTATTCATGTAGTATTCATTCAGATTATATTGTGAGTTATTTTTTTATTTTCCTGTTCCAAACACAAAAAAGGAAAAAAGATCTCTTGACATTTTTATTTAAAATAAATGTTCCATATTCTCTTGCTTGCTGAGAGTTAAAACCTGGCATCCATCATGTAAACTGAACTGCTTCCTATGGCTTGTTCACACCGGAAAACTTGACTGTTTTGGTTTCTAGTACTATTTTGAATTATGTTTCAGGTATCCATATCTGTGTAACTGAAACTGACTTTTTTTTTTCTTCAAATAGTCAAGTGGATCTAAGCTTGTATTTTGATCAGAATATTAATTAAGCACATCAAAATAAGTAAATTTTAAGCCCTGTCATTTCAATATTAATATGGAATTAATTTCAAGTCAGCAGGGTACTTAGGTATGTTTGCTTAAGGCAAAGGACTGGCAGTGTTTAGACTGATCCTTTTGCCATTCCTGAAGTAAGCAAGGTGGTTGGAATTAGTTCACTACTACGATCTTCTGACACTATTTGGTACAATTCATTAAAGAAAGGAAGCCTTTCAATTTTAACATACGTAAGAGGCAAAAAATGGTCATGTAGATATGTTCTGTCTAGACAGGCAACCAACCAAGGGTGATTAAAGAGAGCCCAACCAAGGGTGATTAAAGGTGATTCTTTAACCACAGCATTTTCTGAGTGTTTGTGAGAGAAGTTTATGTCATCAGCAGCAAAAAAAATCAAATGCAAAATGTATAAACACTATGGAAAATCTGCCAAGCATTTCTGGAAAATCTTCAGATCTGTCCAAGCAGCTCAGTAATCATGTACATTCTAACAGAAGCTTTGATCTGGAAGAGTCTTGAAAGTTTCATCTACCTGGACTTTGTCTCTATGTCAGGAGAGTACCTAAGCTGGTTTTCTGGACTCATTGTGTAGAAGTAGATATTGTCTCCTTCTGTACATTAGATGGCAAACACGGTTTCTTATCTCAGACCCAAGGAAACAGGAATCAGCCTTTCATATAAACGTTATCTACACGTAGAGCTTTTCCCTTCAGAGATGCCTCTCTAGACAGGACACATCTACATGATCATCTTTTGCCTTATGCTAAAATTGAAAGGCTTCCAAATAGTGTCAGAAATCACAGTTGTGAACTAATTCCAACCACCTTTCTTACTTCAGGAATGGCAAAAGTTTCAGCCTAAACACTACCAGTTCTTTGCCTTAAGCAAACATACCTAAGTACCCTGCTGACTTGAAATTAATTCCATATTAATATTGAAATGACAGGGCTTAATGTTTACTTATTTTGAGGTGCTTAATTAATATTCTAATCAAAATACAAGCTTAGACCTGCATTTAAAATGCAGACAGGATGCTGTGACTCTGGCTCAAGTTAGGAAATCTTTCCTCTACAGAAAGCACCTATGGAAGCTTTAGTTTTCAGTATTCAAGGCACAGGTTCTGTATCTCCTGCAAAATCTTCTTTCACCACCAACACAGCAGCATATTGCAGATAAGAATCTCCAGTAAAAATAATAGAGGTAAGAAATATCCAATCAGGTTAACTTTTCAATGAAGCAAGAGAAATTATTCTGATAGATTGTAATTTGAATGAAAGCCTAAAGAAATCAAGACTCTCTAATCTTGACTATCTGCACAACCACACGTGAACTTCAGCAAGAAGAGAGGAAAAAAAATAGCTCTAGGTGTGAAAAACTATTAAATCAAGGGTGATCAGGAGCAAATGTGAGACGTGATCCAGCCTGTCCTCATGGAAACTGGAGGGTGCCATAATTCAGCAAATGCTTTTTAGTGAATATGAACCCTGAAGAAGACCATTATATATGGGGATCCTGCACACAGTAAAGACAGTGTGAATCACACAAGTGTTGGGTTTAGGGGAGAGATGCCTTCTCTTCAGGTGATTTATTGTTGGGTTGGATCTATTAAGATACAACTAGATTTGTTGGCATTTCCCTGGAGGTTATGTATTTAGTTCTCAGTGTCAATAACGCAAATAACAAAGGACAATTTATTTTTAGCTCTTGTTGATTCATCTGCATCCTAAGCTTAATTTCTCAGCTCCACCAATTACATTTGCTTTTGTCGGGGATGCAAAAACAAGTAGACCCTATTCTCATTTCTATGCAGTTCAAGCTTCTCTGCTTATCTTTTTCTGTTCTGGAAGGTCAATAAATGACCCAAAAACCAAAGCTGTTGATAACTTCAGTGAGTAAAAAGGGAAAGAAAAGGACATCTCACAGATAACAAAAGCATCAGAGAATAAATAAATTTGCTGGGGAGATGATAATTTTGTGTACCTGTTCACTGCTCGGTTAGTGTTGTCATCCACTACATTTGTTCCATCACAGCAACCAAACCTGGGACAGTATTTCATCAGGTACTGTGAAAACACAGACTAAAAGGCAGTTTCTACCCGGAAATTTGCCAGGCTGGAGAGCTGACATGATCTTTTCCCCCAGCAAGCTCTATTTCCAACAGATAACTTGCAGAACTAAACCCTCTTGCACAGAGACCTCGGAACAGGCAGTGAGCATGGGTTTTTTTGCCAGAGATGCTTGTGTAGCTGTCACTGGAGGTGTGAGAAGGGATGAAATGCTTTCCATAGCCATATATGACCATAGCATCTGGAAGTGTCATATGTTTTTCTCTGCCCGGGAATTCTCCAGTCCCACTAGAGGAAGGATGGCTGGATGGACTCTGTGGTAAGGAAGCAGGCTCCTCCCAGTCAGCATTATGGGATTGTTATAAGGTCACTACCTCTGGCAGGCCCCAGAACTCAGGGATTTGTCTTGCCCAGCTGCTGGACACCAGCCCAATGTGGCTGGAGAGCCAGAGCTCCTTCTGTCCCAGGCTGATGGATATGGCTGTTGTTTTCCTGTTGGCACATTCAACCAATAGCAAGGCTGAGCAAGTATTCCAGAGATCCACACAGAGACAGGGGGAACACTTACATGGCCTCCCTCAAATACAAAAAATCCTCAAATCCATCCCCTCATCCCCTTCTTATCAGTTGCCAAGTGATCAATTTGAGACCTGAGAGTTTGGGTCTTTGCCATTGTCTCCGTTATAATGTACCCGAGAGATGTGTGCCTCTGGGTGGGTTTTTTTGTCACTTCCCTGTTACTTATTACTCCCTTTGAACAGAAAAGTCTTTTCATGTGATAACCTCAGTGAACTGGAAGCTCTTACATTTTACACACCCTTACACACATGGTGTATGCCTGTGGTCTGAATCCAGCGGGAAGAGCTAAGAGAGGAAAGGCAAGATGCTTGCCTGCATCCAGGCACAGGCTGGCATTTATCACGGCAAGGTCTGCTGTCCTATCAAGTCTCCCCACTGAGACATACACTCCAGTAAAATGCTGAAATGCCTCTCTTAGGCATCTTGCAGGATCTCTAATGTTTGGCTGTCAGAATTTTTCAGTGACTTAAGTACAGATGCAGCAAGGCAACTTTCAGATTGTCATGTGTGACAGAGAGAAGAACTTTCTCCATACAGTTACAGCAATTCAAGGTTTGCAGTGGAATGTCAGTGCCAGGATGTGGGGGCTACATCCTCATCAATCCTACTAGGCAATAGCCAAGAGTCCCTTTGGCTCTAGGGAGACAGTCTGGATGTACACCAGCATAGCAAAGAAGTAGGGGGTAGGGAGAGTGACGCAACAATTTTTTTCAAAAATTCTGCATATAAATCCTCATTCCATGCTGAAGTTCCTCCTCATTCCCTGTCTTCAAGGGCAGAATCCTTGTTTCTTAAAGGATCACCTTCTTCTGCTACTCATTTTTCTAAGTCAAATCAATCTGCAGAATTGCAGTTTGTTGCAGTAGAAATCACAGAACCACAGAATGGGTCAGGTTGGAAAGGATCACAGTGGGTCATCTGCTCCAACCTCCCTGCTCAAGCAGGGTCATCCTAGAGCACATGGCACAGGATTATATCCAGACAATTCTTTAATACCTCCAGCTGATAACTCATAAAACTAAATCTCTGACAATTTTACAGGGCCTGGTACAGGTAAGTAGACCTTGCACATTACTAAGCCCAACTCTTGATAGTCTAATAAGCATTAGGGGTGCCATAGTTCAGCAATTAACTATGCCATTATTTATACAAGAAGCTATTGATGCAGGGTACAGCATGGTAATGGCATTGAAATGTACATCTGTATGCAGTACTGGCTATTCACATTTTATGTGGATTGTGGTCTAAAAGATACATTTCTGTTTCAAATTTTCCTAGAGTGCCTGTAATGACTTTACAGCACTGTCTGTTACTTACAACTGACTCTCACTTCTCTAAATAAACATTAAAACAATCAATTTTTCAGCAACCAAATCACAGAATGGGTAAGGTTGGAAGGGATCACTGGAGGTCATCCAGTCCAGCCTTCCTGTTCAAGCAGGTTCCCCTGAAGCACCTTACTTAGGATTGTGTTCAGGCAGCTTTTTAATATTTCCAGTAAGGGGAAACTCCACAACCTTTCTGGGCAACCTGTTCCAGTGCTCAGTTACCTGCATGTAAAAGATGTTCTTCCTCACTTTCAGGTGGAACTTCCTGTGTTCCATTATCTGCCTGTTGCCTCTCATCCTATTGCTTGGCACCACTGAGCCAAGCCTGGCTCTATCCTCATGACACCTCGCTTCAGATATTTATAGACATTGTGAGGTCCTCTCTCAGCTGCCTCTTCTCGAGGCTGAACCGGCTCAGTTCCCTCAGTTGTTCCTCATAAAAGAGATGCTCCAGGCCCCTCATCATCTTTGTTACCCTCTGCAGTAGGAGATTCATGGAGGAAGAGCAAAAAATGTGAGGCTTCTCTTGTAATCATCTGCTGCATCACCCAGTGGGATTCACTAACAGCAGGTTGCAAGGAGAAGCCTTGAGGCTGCTGTCCAAGGGAAAGATCCTGGTGACAGGAATAACTGATAACTGTAACTGACAAACCAAGAGACACAGAGAAAAACTAAATAATTAAATGAATAAAGGAGATATGATCTTCTTTAATTTTTGGAATGGCCTTCAATGAGGGATATAAAATTTCTAGCTGAAACCTTGGTTTTTTGAGTTAATATCTTTGGCACCCCAAATAGCTCTCCTCTCCTCCGTAATATAGGGAATGATAACACTTCAATGCCTGACTTATCTGTTTAGTTTGCAGGGCTTTTCAGAAAGGAATTATCAACCAAAGTAATTCAACACAGCACTTGCCTGGGGCCATCAATGCTTTTGCAGTACATTGAACAGTAATAGATGCAATAAATAATGAAGGCCTAGAGGAAAATGATAGTCCAGCTAAACATCCTTAGTACTGAAGGCGTCTCCAAGGGCTTCTTGAGGCCATTTGACTGCAGATGCAGGATTGGTTTCTAATCACAGTGTTTCTCCATATGCTGCAGGAGGGTACTAGGTGAACTTAGTGTAGCCCTAGTAACACATTCCCTTGCTTTTCCGAAACCTCACTTTTTCAACACTTAACATTAACCTCCTTTTGTCATCTGTTGTGCTGTCTCTTGCCAAGGTCATCCAAAAATATTTTCAACACCTCCTGTTGCTCTTCTGACTGATCTACGGTGTTTGCCCACTCCAAAGGTAAATGTAGATTAAAGAAACAGCTGGAAATCAATCTTTCCTTTCTTTAATATTTCATGTAGGTTCATTATCTTCCAACCTAGTAATTTGTCACTTTAATAAGTACCTGAAAAGTTAATTCATTTAATAGGAGCAACTTCTTCATTTATTAGCCAAGCAGCAATTGCAATTCAGGTAGCAATAAGAGATTGATGAAGAATGAGTAATACCTGAATGGTACAGTAAATGTTATTGAACTCATTTCATCTATTAGTTTGAAGATAATTAATCTGAAATTGTCAGTATCTGGAGACGGACTGATCAAGCCTTGAGCTCTTTGGCCATTTCAATCTGTATTTGTCAATGTGGCTGCCTGTATTTTGTCAATGTGGAAGGGCAATGCAAAGTTAGAATAAGAAAAGTTTGTGCAAAAAGAAAGCTAATTTAGGATATTCCGTATGTTGAAAAAAAAATCTGTTACTTTTTCCTTTCTTACACTTTTCATTTTGAAGCACACAATGTAATTTTAGTGGAAAGAAGAATCTCCCTGTATTCTCTGTTCTTTACTTAGAAAATGGTCATAGAAGAAGCCAAAATTTGAACTGGGTTTTGTACTCTAAGAAAGATACAAAGCTCAAATACTTGCTTGTGGGGAGTGAAGTTACGGACAATGGAGCTACAGACAATTTGCAGGTGCTGACAGAGAACATACAGAGCTTTGCGCTTGACCAGATAGAAATGGATACTTGTTTCGATCTGAGACCTTGGAGAAAGCTGCCTGAGTTAGGACAATAAGCTTTTACAATTTATTGCAAGAATGCAGTTTTGTAGTTTTGAAAGAAATATGCTTTTTAGGAGAAATATGCTTTTTACAAGTAGAAATATATTTTAGCAAGAAGAAACATATATTATAACAAGTAGAAACACATTTTATGCATGATTGAATAATGCTAAGTGAAAAAGCTAAGAATTTAGAGTTTAATAATAAATATTATGGTAAAGTTTGTTAGAGAGATAAGAGGTAACAATATTAGCCTGTGCAGTAGGCCTTAACAGCAATGTGATGATTGGTCAAGAAAGTACACATTGCAGTAAAATCATGTACAGTGATGATTGGTAAAAATGTGCTAACAAGCTTTGTGGCATTTGCTTATTGGCTTAAAAAAGTATGTAAGGTCTTTTAACAATAAGTAGACAGCCTGCTTCGGCTCTGGCATCTGCACCTGCTGCAGCTGCCATCACTGTTGCTGCTATTGTAATCGCTGCTACCTCTGAAACTGGGATGCTGGTCACAGCATCCCTCCTGCTCTACCCTTCAATAAATATGAGACTGATTGAGCAATAAACCAGCTCTGTGACATCTCTCAATCGTCTGCCCCAAAATCCTGACACTTGCTGAGTTGCTCCGTGCTTGGAGGTGGAGGCAGGAGAGGAGAAAAAGAAATTGTGCATACGTAAAACTCCTGTGAGTTCAAAAAGACCCTTGCAGGGACATATTTTCCTGTCGTCTTCCCCTCTCCTCGACTGAAGTTTTGGACTGAGGTCTCCCTTTCCCCAAGTGTTTAGTATTTGCAGTCCAGAGATGGCTTTCCAGAGCTCCTCTGAAGACCCTTTCCCAGGACACGCTGGCTGCATAAACTCTCCCAGCTCCGATTGATGCCCAAAGTAGTCTCTGTTCTCCCACTGCTCCTACCCTACCCCCTGCCCAGCTGAGTGTTTAGCCTCTGGAGCTCTCCTCCTCACAAAGGCTGATCAAAACTCAAGGCTTCACAGTCCAGGGAAACCTTTGTCTTCCACAAAGCCCTTCTTGGGCTCTGTTTTTATGTATGTATTTCCTGTTCTCGGCAGTTTTATGCCTCTGTCTGAAATAGCAGCACAGTTGGTGTCTGGAGGAAACTAACCTGTCTTCTTCAGCTTCCTCACCCACAAAATATGCAACAGCAGTTAAACTTCAGCTTGACCAACGTGATGGCATTCCTCAGCTTTCAGACTGCAGCCTGCGTACTTGTAAGACAAATACTGCAGTTTTTCAAGCACCTGAACACACATTTCCTTGTGCAAATTTGTGTGCATCTGTGCACGTATATGTTCACAAACACGATATATGAAAGTCAAGGGAGTTGAATTTTCCTTGTAGTGTTCTCAAGATTTGCAGTACCTGGTATTGTCAGCTCTCACTGTCTTTTTCAGCAGGTTGTGTTTGTTTGTTTGTTTGTTTGTACTGAGATCAGATGTTTACATAAGAGTCTCAGGTCTGATTAAAAAAAAAAAGGAAAAAATGTATGTTGTGTTACTTCGTGGATGTATAAAAATGCTGAAATTTTGTCTTAACAAAGAAGTGCCTATCAAAAGAGCTCATATTTACTTGTGTGTGTTTTTTCAACTTGCTTGTTTTGAAATATGCCACAAGTCCTGCACTGCATTTGCAGTGTGTTATGTTTGGGAAAACAAAGGTAAGCAATGCTAATGCGCTTTGTGATGGTATCTCTCCAGACTGTCTCCAAATGCTAACATTTGCACAGAAAACTTGTTCTACTGAACTCACTCAGTGTAGGACAAGACAGGTTACCTAACTGCAAGAAAAAAATTGTAGAAATAATTTTTTTTTAAATAACTCTTTCAGCCAAGAAGCATGAAAACCTCCCCGTGGATATAAGTGGATCTTCAACTAACCCTCTCTTACACAAGAAAAGGCTCTCTTGCCATGCCATGTAGAGGAGACTCAGTCCCTTTCATGTCACTAAGAAAACTATGTTGCCCACGCAGTTTCATCACAAGCCTCATCAAGCACAAACCTGGGTCTCTCCAGATGTTTTTGAAGTTGTCAGCTCTCCAGGTGTATTTGAGTATGTCACCAAATTCAGGGAGAAATCACAGAAGAAGTAACTTTGGGGAACGGCTGAATTTATATCAGACTAAAAGAGAAAGGAAATTAGTAATATTTAGCTCATTAAACAGATGGACATGGAGGAGTTAAAATGTAGTATTTCAGCTTTCTCACACATCCCATAACAAAATTTCCTAAAATTAAATAGAAAAGAGACAAAACATACCTGGAAATGGGAGTTGCAGTTTAATCCATAGTCACCAAATCATCTTTTAAAAGAAAGTAAGATTTCCTTCCTGGTGGAAATAGTCTAAAAAGAGAAAGGGCAGAAAGTACATTATCAGCCATTCTGTCTCTGATCATTAGCTATAATTACATACAAAGGAGGGAGATACACTTGTAATGAATTACTTTGTGGTAAGTAGAGTTTTAATAATTACTTCCTTAAATTGAGTTTTTATAATTGATTTCTCCTATAAGATCAGATATTGTAATATCTTTAAAACTGCCAGATTTTAAACAATGTCTATTACATTTTTTACTGAGTAAAAGCTGATGCATGGAAAACTGAGCTGTTTTCTCCTCCAGAGTCCTTGGCTTTCTCCTGTTGGTGTGTTAATGCCTTGGACAATTGGATCCAGTTGTGTTATATTCTGAAAGAACACTCCTGCATAGATCTATGGAATTTACAGCAAAAATAACTCATTCCAAATGGTTATAGGTTTAACAGATTGTTCTTCTCGTCTGGAAAGGAAGATGTGAGAACAAGTTCTTTAATCTTTGGCCCTGGATTTTAGGAACCAGATGTCTGTGTTACTTGCCTTATCTGTAGAAAGAGAAAAAGACATTAAAGACAAATCTGGTTTTAGATTTTTAATTGTCTCTGCCTGGACCTATAGGCTTACTGCTGTCCTCAAGAGTCTTTTTTTTTCCATGCAACCGAATACACACTTCCGGTAAATTGCTGATTTTCTGCTTGGGGCTCTTGTTAAATTAATGCTTCCATTCTAGAAATAGCAACAAAAGTCTCAACCCACAGGCGTTTACAGTTATTTGAATTTCTTGCTTCAGATGTGTAATAGGGTGAGCTGATGGGACCTATTATGTGTGTAGACCTTGTTCACATGTGCTGGGGAATGCTAGGTTTGTGCTAACAAGTGTCCAAAAAGGGACACAGAAGATTTGATCTGTCTGCATTTAGAGTAGAAAACACCTTGTTTCCTTTGTCTGAGGTAGATTCTTGCAGAAAACCCCTTGCTTATGTGCATTAATTTAGGCTATTAACATAATTAGACAAAATGTAATCAGGTCTCCCTAAAAATAGGGACTGTGACACATCTCCCTCACTGTTAAAACACCTGTGAAAAACGGAACAACTCTCGTTTTTATTAAAA